>VYZQ01049938.1:73643-95479 GCA_013400655.1 Mystacornis crossleyi
ACCAGCAATTTCTGAGCTGCATGATCTGCTTCAGTCAATCCTGTGGACAGGAACTGTAACAGAAGTGTTTTCTGGAATAAAACAGAGGCTTGAAAGACAAATTGACAATAAGCCACGTAATCCTTCGCAAATGATGCCTGTCCCACCTGCCGGAATCCCATGCCAGCACACCTCTGGGACTCCTTCGTATCCCAAATGCCACTTTCTTCAGCAGAGCGGGAAGGACAGGGGGAAACTGGATGCAGTTGTGAGCTGAATTTTAGGCTGTGGTGACAACAAGCTCACAACCCTTGGTGCAAACCACACTTGTAATGCAAATGCACCAGATGCTTACAAAATGAGAGCCTCCTGCTGTATATTCAAAACCCAAAACTGAAATTGAAAAACGCTGTTAAGATGCCTGTACATAAATATGGAGAANTTTGTTAAACAATTGGAGAGGATAAAATGTGCAACATCATTCAGAATGAGGCCCTTGTCTTCTGTGAATTGAAGCTGGCTGGACAAAGGCAATTAAATATAGAGAAAATTTGAATCTTTTGAGCAATGCTTAACTTGCCTCTGAATTACACCAGAAAAAGGAAGAGCAGTCCCAGGAACCTATCTGGCATCAGATGGTGCTGCTCACTGTGAAAGCCTGAAAGCTTTACGAGACTTTTGGTGATGCAACAACACCAGAAATATCCTGCCAGTCATTTTTATACAGACTGTGGTTTTGCCTTTCTGTCAGCTGCCATGACCTGTTTGATTTTGTTCTTACCTTGAATTTTGCATTTCAAATAGAAAAGGGGATCAATCCTGCAGGCACTTTGGTGGGAATTTTGCAAATTCTAGAGGAGAAAGCAAGGTCAAAGCTAAGCAAGCATGATGTAAGCCTGGGCTGGCACAAAGTCAAATACTAAAGCACCTGATGGGGTTGGCTTCATGGAGGAGGAGAGCCCACATGACACACAGACCTTCTGTGCTAACAGGACATGTGTCAGACTCAAATGCCTTCAGCTTCCCTGTTACTTTCATCACGTCATCTGACATAAGGTCAGATCTTTAGCTGGTAAAAGTTTCTCAGTCTCCCATGAAATTCATGGAGTGATGTCATCAACTTCTGCTCAACTACAGATTATAGATTTGGTTGCTGTCCTCAGCTGGAGAGAAGAAGAAACACAAACACATGACATTTCCGTTTTTATTTTTGCAATCTTACAGTGACTATGTGATGGCATCTTAAGAGCTTGCTAAGCCTGCAGATATGCTACAAAACCGGTGCAGTGGAAAAATAGTATTAAGTTGTTCTCATAAAATCTTGCAATTCTGCTTCTGCATCTTAGTCCAATTTCTATTCTTTAGATAATGGTGATGCAGTTTGGACAGCTTCAGATACTTTGAATTGCACTGATGCCCCTGAACACTGACGTAGTCCTGCAGGTTTTCCAAGGCGTTAGGGATGTGAACAGATGTTCTTCATTCTGGGAAAGCACTTCTTGTTGAGCCGGTTTCAGTAGATCTTCTCCCTACTCAAAAAGTATATCATAATTCAAGAAGCCTCTTCCATATTTCTGGTTCAGCTTTGCCATGTTACACTTACAAAAAAAGAAAATTAAAAATGGAAACCTATTTATAATGACTAAAATTTAAAAACTGGTAATATTTGAGTGTCCTTGCTTCTCTGAATTTTTGTCAGATCAAGACTGGTGTTAGTGATCCTTCTAAGCCCTCAGGGTGACATAATCACTCAGTTTTATTTCATGGTTTTCAAGTTTTAAGAACTTTTAATCTGACAAGAGACACTGAAGCCTATCTGAAGAGTTAGAAGAGATTTTTGCAAATTCAGAGAAATTTATTCTGTCACTTTGATTTTTAGAAGCGATTAAACAATATATGCAATAAAAAACCCTAAAACAAGCCATGTAGCAAATTTACTATGGAGGAATTTGTGGAATTCTCATTGCTCTAATTTTTCCCCTGTTGTGATTTGTAGTGTACTACTTCAGGTTTTGGACATTACAAATAACATATGTATTGGTCTTATGGAATGGACAGGAGATTTGTTCGTTGCGTGCACATATGTGCATAATTAATTTCCCAAGAAATTGGGAAATGTGTTGTCAACTCATCATCCTCAGAATTCTAACTCTTATCTTAGACTGCTGGTAAAATGTTTCAGACAGAAACCAGGTTTTTTTTTTACAAGATTAAAAATGCTCAAAACATCAAGTATTACCTTATTTTTTAAAATATTTTACTTTGGATAGAGAAAACCTGTAGACATTTCATATCAGCTATACCAAACATAAAAGCAATTTATTAAACAAAATAATTAAATACATGTTAGTGCTTACACAGGAAGTCTTATGACACTTTGTTGTACTTGCTTTTCTGTATCAAGTTTCTCATATTTAAAAAGAATTGCAATCTTACTGCAGACTTTCAAGTATTGGAGGTCTCTCTCCTCTCTATGATTTCAGAGAGATATTAGGAACTTAACTTCACCGACATTTTCATTACATTCAATCATATTTTTGTAAAAACTATGGGAAGAAAGAGCAGACAAACTGTCAACTCAATCAAATAGTCCTTATTCTTTGAGAAGCCAGGCTAAAACCAAAATTAGTCAAATAGAAAATCCAGAGGCAAAACTGTAATACCAAATCAAAATTTCAGAATCTACGCAACAGAAATAAAAAGGTAAATTACTCCTGTAATTTACCCAGCCTACCAAAGGAAATTTTATTCCAATAGTGGTTTTGTCTTTGTTACTCCCTCACTATTATTTGATCTTTGTATAAATTAATTTGACTAATTCTCCAGTGAGACCACATCTGACATTTTTTCACTAATGTATTTCCTGCTGAGTAGGAAGACAAGCACATTAGAGCTATCAAGAAAAGGATACATCTCAAATTCCAGCCCAGGACTGCCAGCATTGCAGATTTCTGCCTGAATGCAAAATGGAGTGGCATTCTTAGAGTACTTAATTCTTTGACAACTTTGCCTCTCACTTCAGTGACCATTACCTTCTTTCTTAAGTCTCTTGTTTATTTTGATTGGAAAATATGATGTCTTTGAATGCACTTTAGTATACTGTACAGCCTTGAATACCAGATGCAGAGTATTGGCTTCATTTTACTCTGGGATGTGCTCCAACTGAGCTGATCACCTCAAATGCCCTTATGAAGATCTGGTCAATATAGTTACAGGAAGGTAAGGGTGATTCACCCTCTCTTAAAGTAGGTCAGATGATTCATATCTTAAAAAATGCATGTATTTCATGACAACAACATTAAGTGGTGATTTTTAAAGTCTGTATCTGTAATTAAATTATCTAAAATTATGTGAGAGGAATTCTACCATTTTAGGAAACTCTAAGAATGCCTTGGATGGGTTAGGTTAATCCATTGCCATGGTGCATTAATCCAGAAAACATAATTCTTAGCATGAATTATCTATTTCAACACAGATGAGGAGTTTTTCTCAAAATGCAAAATTTACCGCTTTGTCTGTGATATTCCTAATGGTGATAAGCTATTAGAGTAACCTCACCACAGATACGCAATTTGCCTATTAAATCTAGGGTTTTAGATGCCTGGCAGGTAATGACGTAATGTCTGTTGTAAAACTGGGTTATCCAAAGTCTTAAAATTATATATTTGGTTTCTCATACTTGGCTTATATATTAAATTCTATCAAAAATACCTTTCAGACACTACATAGGATGGTCCTAATGGAGGGAATCTGTACTTTTCAGTAGTGCCATCTTCACAGTTATAAGGAGATTGACAGGTTATCTTTATGCCAACTTGGAATCCGCAAATAGATATTTTATCAAGAGAAACTTTGGAAAAACCTAGACATACGTATTTTTTTCTCAAGATTTTTTTCCTACAGTCTTCTCAACTTGCTCTTGTCCCCCCAGTCAGAGGATGTAGTGGGTGTAGAGGGCACAAACAGGTTTTTTTTTTTATGTTATCAAAATGTGTGTTTTATGAGAACAGATTGGTCGAAAGGAATTTGACTGCTTATGTTACTGAGTAAATACATAAAATGTAACAAAATGGCAGATGAAATCCTGTGTTCATTAATGCAAAGTAGTAAATGTGGAGGAAAAAACCTCAGTATTATAAATAAACACAGCTTCTATACTGCAGATTGCAATGTAGAAAAAAAATGTCAGCGAAGTAGTTGACAGTTTTATGAAAATAACAGCTCCATACTGAACAAGCAGTCAAAAGAGCAAAACAAATGTTAGGAATTGTTAAGAGGCACCAAACAAACATGACCACCACCCAAACTGTAAAACACTATTATGCCCCATGCAGCTCAATGATTTCCCCACTGTACGAGCATCTGAATACAGTTCTGATGTCCCTTATCACTAAAAACATATAGGGAACTACAAAGAGTAGATGGAAAGGCGACTGATGAGATCAAAGGTAAGGAATGGCTTATGTTGATTAGCACTCTCTGTATAGGAAAAAGATGATTAAGACAGAGATCAATAGTCATAAATTATTCATAAGTTTTGTGAACAGGAAAAATTTATTCATTGCTTCAGGAAAGATCTAAAGGAGATTCAAGTAAAACGAGCAGGTAACAATCTTAAAGCAAACAAAAAGTATTTTTTCACAGTGCATGATAAAACCATGGAATCATTGCCATAGGAATGCCATATCATTGCCATATCATTCAATCAGCCAGGCTGGAAAGGACCTCGACAGACCATCTGGTCCAACCTTTTGTAGGAAAGAGAGACTATGTGGGATTATCTGGCACCCTATCCAATAGCGTACTGAAAACCTCCTGTTACAGGGACTCTACCACAGTCCTGGAGAGATTCCAGGAAATAATTGTTCTCACTGTAAAAAAAAATAAAAATCTTTCTTATATTGAGTTGAAACCTCTCCTGATGTAACTTGTCTTCTCCATGTGGTTACTTACAAAGAAAGAGCCTCCATCCTACTTGTAGCCACCCTTTAAACGCTGGAACACTTTGATAAGGTGCCCATAAGCCTTCTCTTCTGCAGGAAGAAAAAAATTTGTCTCCTTCAGTCTTGCCTTGTAGGACAGATTCTCGAGACCTCTGCTGATCATTGTGGCCCTCCTTTGGTTGACAGTCTGTCCATGTCTTTCTTGGTGTCTGGGGACTGGAACCGCACACAGCACTCCAGGTGATGCCTGATTGGGATGATCACAACTCTGTCTATTATTAATGCCCCTGTAGCTGCAGCTCAGGTTCTGATTGATTTGTTGATGCTATATTTAATACTAAAGCAAAAAATGGATTAAAATAGTGGATATTGGGTTTGTATGTCCAGGTTTTGGTAGTAGTGGCCTAACAGGGTGCCTTCTGTGAGAAGTTCCCCTATATCCAACAGAGCCAATGCCAGCCAGCTCCAAGGTGGATCAGTTTCTGGCCAAGGAATGCCGAGCCCATCAATGACAGTGGTAGCACCTCTGAGATAACATATTTAAGCAGGGGCAAAAATATCCCTATGCAGATGCAGCTGTAGTGAGAAGAGTGACAATATACTAAAGAATCAGCACCAGGGTCAGTGCAGAAGGAGAGGCAGGAGGTGCTTCAGGTGCCAGAGCTGAGGCTCCCTTGCAGCCCAGGGTGAAGACCCTGGTGAGCACCTGGTGTCCAGCTATGGTCAATGCACTACACCCTCTTTCATCCATACATTATGATTATTTATATAGGGACATATATAGTGACTTGACAGGGTGATGTAAATGACTACAGCTTTCCAGCACTCACTCATTCAAATCTTGCCAACTTCAGATTTTCATAAGCACTGTGTGTGGTTCTTGGATGACTGTTCAGTGCTCTGCACTCAGTATTTTTGTGTTCCCAGTACTGTTCCTGAATTACAAGCAACAAAAACAGCAGATCAACATTATGAGGTGTCACAAGTGAAGATAAGCTTTATGCTTATACTAGAACAGCAGAAAAGACAAATACTGAAAAACTCTCTGTTCCACCTCAAACAATCATCTCTCTTGCAGTCAAAAGTAAAAGATATTGAAGAGAAGTGCCAAAAAATCAAAGAAGTCATGAAGGACATGAAAACCATGCAGGGGTTAAGTGCTCAAGAGTATATGCGCTCCTGTATTGATTGCTAAAAGGTACTGAATTCTTAAATGATGAATCAACTGGAATTGTAAAAAAAAGGCCTTAGTTGATGGGAATAAATCACCAGACTCACAGACAGTGAGAAATAACAAGCTCCTAGGCAGGAATGAATAGAGTCAGCAGCAGATGATTCCCATTCTGTCCCTTGAAGGCAGATTGCCTGGTTTTAACTACCAAGAATTACTCCATCTCAGCACATTTTCCAATCCAAAGACTCCCTTCCACTGTCCTGAATCCTTGGAAGCTCATTTCCTTTACTGTGCTTTTTGTGGAACAAAAAGGATTTGGACCTGTACTTGTCATTACTTCCAGGAAGCACAAACCCAAGAGAGTTTTTCTGCCATGCCAGCAACAGAAAACTCTTGCTTTGGGGACAGTGGCAGGGCTGGTAAGTGAAAGATGAGGTCTCTTTGCCTTCAAAGAGAAAAGGCACTGGTTTGCCAGGCCCTGAGATCATTTCAATGCCTCAGCTCTCTGGAGCTGGGGAAAAGGCCTTTTTCTTCATGACAAATAACAAAGTTGAGAATTTTCATTGCCTAGCCTTACAACACAAGTAATACCTCCCTCACAAGCACTCAAAATGCCATCCACATGAACTCTTTCTTGCTGCAGGACTGAGTTACTCTAGCTAAGTTACTATCAAGCATGGCTTCAATAAGTTATGGTCATAAGGAGCTGAATGAACTTGATTTCCTTGAAATATTCTGTAGCACTGGATACAACAATGAAGACCTTCACCTCCAAGAGCTTGTACCATTAAACCAAATCTAGTAATGAAGCGCTGTACTCTAGGGATTAGAGCTGGATGCTCAAGGGGTACATGATACTGCTGCCTTAATCTCAGCCTCTTTGTTGAAAGTAATGAAATTGGCAGCTGGAAATAGCACTTTCATGGGAAAGATGTTGGTCTTCAGGGAGAACATGGTACAGACACAGAGCTTCATATCCAGTTATGTGATCTCCTCAAGGTTTTAAAAATTGTCAAGAGACTGTCCAGGTGAAAGGGATTACTGTGAAAGATAGCACAGCCCTCAGATCAAGTTCAGATGCTCTCTGTTTGTCCAAGTTAAAAAAAGAAATATCAATTGCACAATATTTTCTGGTGAAAGCTGAAAAAGAACTGTTACCCCACATTCCTAGGGCTTTTAATTTTTATCAGTTTTACCTATACAAGTGCCATGATTTGGTTGTGCTCAGCTCAAATATTTTTGGTTTAGTTGATTAAAATCAGAGAGTTTTTCATGCTTTAGAGATTTTGTAACAAACTAGTCATCACAGCTAGAAATGCTCATGAAATCAATATTTTGTTATAGCTATTTTCAACTAAACAGTTTCTAATGCTCTTTCTGAGAATGACGGGATAATTTCTCTAACAAAAGTATCTAATCTCAGTGCTTACTTGTCCCTCTTTCATTGTATTCAGGAAATGCTGCCAAGAGTAAAAGGAGAAAAGTCTGCACTTGTCTTACCTCTTAGGCAGAAAAGCAAGCCCTTCAGCTTTAACTTAGCTGAAAGCAGTATTTTTAATAGTGGTAGATCTTAAAATCAAGGGAAACTAAAAATTATACTGGTAAGATAAGACAATAATTTCATTTAACGTATCTGTATTAGGTATGCATTTTTGAGTTACTCCAGGCTTCATATAGCTATAGCTTGTTTGAAGAAGCATGACCGCAAAAGTATTTAGCCTTATGTTTATTTATTATAATCTTGTTTTCTTAGCACTCTTTTTACTATTTCATTGTGTTTGAGCATTAGAATTGCCTTATGATAGGTGTGGAATCAGTATCCTATAGCTGTAAGGAAAGGAAATTCATGACAGAAATTGCAGTCTAATATATCAATGTACAATGGAAAATATCTGAGAGCCATTTGTCAAAGAAAATTAGTAAATTATCTTATTCTCTTATCACCCTACATTAGCCACCTTTCCTGGTAAGCCCTAATAAACATCATAAACAAAAGCTCCATGCTCTGTGTCAGACAAAGAGCTCTTTTCCAGCCAAAGGTATAATTTCACGTTAAACACTAGCGTTGTAGTTTTTTTGTCCTTGAGCATATTTGGAGTTTGCACCCAGACTGACCATTTTTAACAGCACCTTTGCAGTTCCAAGCAATGTTTTCTTCCTTTATCTAAACTCATAGAAGTCCAGTTAATACAGAGACACCTTTCCATTCACCTATTTTTTTAGACAATACCTTAAATTCTGGTTGGTTTATTTATTTATAAAGAGGTTGCATTTGTAAAATGGTTGCTCCTCTGAACTTAAAAATGTCTTTTGCCCTCCACCATGAGGGGCTCCAACACAGAGAGTTCTGTAGCACCGTTAGACATAACCCCTGACCTGAGCACAGCAGTGCTGCAGTGCACAAACAGCTTCCCAAGCTCATGGGGACCACTCCCACCTAATACAGGAAGCAAAAAAAAAAGGTACTAACCACATTTTACATATCTACAGCTTCCAGCTATTTCCGCTGATCTCTGGAGGCCTATCCAGAGTGCAGACTGCCTCAGACTCTGCTCTAGCAGATAGAAAGTGATGTTCAAAATGTAATATATAAGTAACTACAGGGATCTGAACTACTGACATCTTCTGACTCTTAACTTCAAGGAAGGTCCAGTCTTTATTGCCAGATCCCACCTCTACCATTAGTTTTATTATATTATGAATAACTTCAATGTGTCCTTTAGCATAATGTCCTCTTAAAACAGTCCTAAAATTTGAAGAAGGCCAGCACTTTTTTTTTTAACCTTGTGAAAGCTTTTCTCTCCTCTGAATACTTCTGCCTATGTTTCTTCATTTTACTTTTATTGCAGCTTGCCATTGCACAAATAGAGCCATGGCAGATAATTGGGGTTCCCTCTAATTTGTTCCTCTGTTATTACAAGCTGGCAGAGCTCTGTTCATCCTTTCTGAGCTGATGACATTGGATCAGGTTTTGTCCTTCCTTTCAAATGATCCCACTCTGAGGACAACAGCTTTGACACCTAGGGAGCTGCCTCCCATCTCATAGATGAATGCAATGTACTCTGGCAGGACAATGCCAAGACTGAATTCCCTAATAACTATAACAGAATATCTGCACGCTGGAAAAGTTGACCCCATTGTACTTTTGCTCTATTCTTTTTTTTTTTTCCTGCACATTTACGGAGTAAAATTTTACAATCAGGTTCATACATAGTACTAAGACAATTATTTGTATCACTAAATGTGCCTTTGAGCATAAAAATTGTTATGTCACCTGTGCAAACAGCATTACTGCCAGAGATAAGTAAGGGTAAGTACCAGTATCTCCCACTGTGCTTCTACTGATAGCAAGTATTATAACGAAATGAGCAATAAGTTGTACAGTTTTTTCCTTTTACACCCTTGACTGAAACACAGCCAAAGTAAATATTTCATATATGCTGCTTTTGAAGACATTCAAAATACTGTTGAGTGTTGCACTCAGTATCTTTTACTAATTTCTATCTTATTTCAACAGTACAGTGAAAACATAAAGATTTATTAAAAAAAGTTTTAAATATTTTTGTTTATCAGGACAAGGTTATAGAAGAGCTCTTTCACACAAATAAAGTGCTGCAGGCCTAACTTGTTCTATTTCTCTCCTTCCATTTTATACTATTGATGTATAATTTTTCATTATGCATTTTCCTACACTTCATAGGAATTCATAAAACATTTCTTATCTGAAAGAAACAATATGTTCTTCATGCTACTTCCACTTATACTTTTTTTCTCTATATATACATAACTAAATGCTGAGTAAACCTGTTAAAAATGTGTCCTCATTCCTAAGTCAATTTGCTAAACTATTCAGGGATATCTTGCATTAAGACCCTAAATAACCCTAAATTGAAAGAATAAATTAAAAACGCTGCTCTTCATTTGCTTGGGTTTCTGATCTGCAAGTGTTGCGGTTTGAGCTGGCTAAGCACCAAGCCCCACAAAATCTGTTACTTTTGCATAAGGGGGAATAAAGAATATCGAGGAAAACTGGAAAATTGCAGGCAAAACAGGTTCAGACTTAAATAGTTGCTGTATAATGAAAAGTTTATTGCCAACAGAACCAAAAGCAAAAAGAAATAATGAGAAATAAAAGCAAATCCTCCTTTCTTCCAGCACTCCCTCTTTCTAGCCCACTTGCACAACAGATAACAAAACATGGGATTTGGTCAGTGTTACAGTTCTTAAAAGTCTCTCCAATATTTAAGGAAAAAGAGTTTCTTCTTCTTTCGTGGTTTCCAAACTGTCACCGGTAGCAGTCCCGCCCAAAATCTGCTGCAGTGAAAAACATCTCTCCCATGAAAACCTCACAATCTAGTTATACTGCAGTCATGGGGCCATAGACAGAGGGTTTTAATCTTTTTAAGGATGAGTTATTGTGACCTGAAAGCAAAGGCTCTCTTCTTCAAAAATCTCTAAAAGCCTTTCACTGTTTCTATATAGCCTGGTATAGGCACTTCTCATATCTTCACAAGCCAAACATGAATTCCTCATCTCCCCATGTACTTAAAAATGGATTAGAGACATACAGTTTGTGATATTAGTTTTTACCATAGCCTGCAGAAAACATTTTTAAGCCATGTGCGAAAAAAGCGTTTCCACCTCTTTTTCCTTGCCACCACCTTTAGCTTCATCCCACGTGACTTTCTCTTTCTTTCTGACCTTGGGGCTGCCATATGGAGGAGTTAATTTTGTTTGGGCTTTACGCTGGAGAAAACCTCTCTCCCTTTATGCTGCTGGTTGCATGGTGTCTTCAGTTCGGTGTGAGCTGTGCTGGATGCCGAGAGCTCCACAGGCTTCTGCCAGGTCCACGGGGGGCCATGTGGAGGGGAGAGAGGGGAAGCCTGCCAGTCCCCAGAAGTTGTGCCATTTGCTCTCGGCTATGCAGCATCTTACAGCTGTTTCTCAGCTGCCCGCAGCTCTGGGATGGTTTCTCCACTGGCTTGGCCTGTGGCCGCTGCTGCCAGGAGAAGGAGGAGGCCTGGGCCCCCTCTGGGAGAGGGAGCCCAGGGCCTGTTCCTCCCCCTGCCTTTCCCTAGAAAAGCTGGAACTAAAGGGAACTTCCCGTGCTTGTGCTGCCTTTAAATATGCAAAATCACGAGAAGCGCTTTTGCATCAGGCACTTGTCCATCAAATAAGTTTCAACCTACTGCAAACCACCCGTCGCTTCTTGTGATTTGCACATTCAAAAGTTATAAGCAAAATTACATTCAACATAAAATTTTCACTTGAACTAGTAAAACCAGAACTGAAAGGAAACAAATTATATAAACCTCCACCCTTAGGCTTTTACCACAACTACAAAACAGATTTCTACTATCATTCTACTTTATGACTTAATACTTGTTTTGCCTATTATTTTCCCCAATATCTTTATCACAAAACTCTCCTAATTCCCCTTGCCTTTGATTTCCCGGCCAATGCACCAAAAGTGTTGTGTTCTTGAGGTTTAAACCTGCATCAAACCACGACAGCAAGATAAGAATGACTACACAGTACAGATTTTAGTACAATATGAAGGTTAAAATAATCCCGCCTCTTTCACACTTCCTCTAGGACCCCCACACAGAGCTCTGTTTAGCATTTACTTGGTATTTGCTGGTAACCCAAGCAATACAGCACTTGCCCGCTATAACTTAATTATTTTTTCTGCTAAACATGATGTAATTTTTTTGGTTTCTTGTTAGTAACAGGAAAAATGAGTTATTATTTAGCCCTGGAATCTTTAACGGCCTTTATTTTCTGCAATATTCGTCTAAAGTGTGTACTTTAGAAATGGTGACCTGGCTTAACTAGTCACAGAATCAAAGAATATACTGAGTTCAAAGGGACCCACAAGGATCATCCTGGCTCTGTACAGGACAATCCTAAGAATCACACCATGTGCCTGAGAGCATTGTTCAGACATTTCCTGAACTCTGCCAGGCTTGGTGCCATGACCACTTTCCTGGAACGCCTGTTCCAGTGTCCAACCACCCTCTGAGTGAAGAACATTTTTCTAATATCCAGCCTAAACCTCCCCTGACACAACTTCAGGCCATTCCCTCAAGTCCTGTCACCACAGAGAAGAGATTAGTGCCTGGCCTTCCTCTTCCCCTCACAGAAAGTTGTAATTGCAATGAGGTCTCCCCTCACTCTCTTCTTCTCCAGGCTGAATAGATCAAGCAACCTCAGAGACTCCTCATATGGCTTCCTCTCAAGGCCCTTCACCATCCTTGTTGCCCTTCTTTAGACACTCTCACATAGTTTGATATCTTTCTTATATTGTGGCACCCAAAACTGCCCCCAGCACTCGAGGTGAGGCCGCCTCAGTGCAGAGCAGAGCAGGACAATCCCCTCCCTTGCCCGGCTGGGGATGCTGGGCCTGATGCACCGCAGCACAGCCCTCCGGGCTGCCAGGGCACTGCTGACTCATGTTCAACCTGCCATTGACCAGGACCCCAGTTGCCTTTCTGTAGTGCTGCTTTCCAGCCTCTCATTCCCCAGTCAGTCCATACATCCAGGGTTGCCCCATCTCCATTGCAGAATCTGTCACTTTTTCTTGTAGAATTTCATAGGGCTGGTGACTGCCCAGCCCTCTTATTTATTTAGTTCTCTCTGAAGGGCCTCCCTGCCTCTGAGGGAGTCATCTGGTAGTTCACTGGCTAATCCAAACTAATATTTGTGAGAAGTCAAAAGTAACACTGAAGAGCAATTCAGCCCCCAGACCCCATAGGCCTATCTCCAAGTGGGATATATGGTCCTTTGGAGATGTCTGCATGAATTCAGAACACTAGGTAGTGGGGAAGGTAGGACACATTCTGGGGTAGTTAATGTCCTGCCTTCTTTCACCTCTGTCAAAGAAATGCAGCTGAGGCACAATTCTACATGATCCTTGATGGGTTTTTTTACACTTTCTGAACAATATGCAAAAATTTGATTTTGATGCTAAAAATTTTAAAGACTCGAGGCTGGCCTAGTCATGAACATGCTTCTTCATAACTTTTATGCAACATGAAGTTACAATGAGATGAGATTTTGAAACTTGATTTAAAATGAAGGCTAGACACATACTTTTTTTTTCAGAATTATTCCTAATTTAGGGAAACACGGCAATGATTTTACTTTTAAGAAATAAATGTTAACAGTTGTTACATAGATATTATTTTTTTCTGCACTTTTGGAGTTTTTTTCCAATTTCACCCCTCTCCTGGTATATCTCTATTCTTTAGGCCTTCAGCTAATCCACAGGATTACTCAATTTTTCATTCCTTGAATTTAAGATGGAAATTCTCCTGTGTTGTCAACGTACCACCATCTCACAAGAAACTTCTATTTTGTAAATCCTAATTCTCCATGGTAGTATCTCGCAGATATCACTTACCCATTTAATGTACCCTATTTCAGGTAAATTTACCCATTTACCCTCGTTCAGATATGTGATACTTTAGAAAGAATAAAGGCATCTGATGTTGGAATAAAATGAGAGAAAGGACACGAATAACTCATTTTTAAAGCACAGAATAAAGACCACTGTAAGAAGTCATTTGGTCTCAGTGCATGAGCAAACACTTCACATGGCTCCTGTGGAACTTGACCTATGTGCAGGCATTGCCTGCCTGTCACCAGTTTGAGCATTCGGGCAGCTTGTCACCACACTTTGCCCCACTGTGAGCACAGGCCTGTAGCACGTTTAAAGTGTCTTGCTGTAAACCAGAGGTGCAAATTTCAGTCTTGTTTAGGTCCTGTGTATGGACATGTGCTCAGTACGGTTTACTACTCTCTGTTCAGCTGCCAGTCAGGGAAATCATAACAGCTTAACTTCAGTTGTCTAACCTAACTTTGAATTATATGGACAAAGACTTTGTTAGGTTTTGGGATTTTTTAAGTCTCTGGATATTTGTCTTTGCTAAGAAGAGTTCTGTGTGTGCAGGAGCTGGAGTAGAAGGCAAGTATGGAAGAAGTTCTCTCTGCTTAAACATAAAAAGCCATAAAATTCCAGACCAGTTTAATACTGTAGGTTTAACTTTCATGGCTGATATGACTGCAATTTCCATTCAAACACTTTAATTTCTTGCAGAGTCATTTCTTAGACTCAGTACAGTATTCTCTCTCTTAAAAGCCTACTGAGCAATTGCTCTAAACATTTTGAGCTGCCATAGGAGGTTTTGAATTTCTCTGTTGTTCTGTCTGCCCTCTTCTCAGTCCTTATTTATGTCATTTTACTTTTAAAATGCAGTGACCAGACAAGGAAGTGTTTTGCTTGTGGTCACATTGTGCTGTTTGAAGAATTTCTTCACATTTACATTTGTGTTTGACATCTCTGTGTGCATACAGAAATTTTATTTTCCTGTATGAATGGCTGTTAGCTACTCTGGCAGAGGGCTTTCAGCTACAGCTACCCTCATTCAGTCACTATTTTCTTGATCAATGCTTTGTGTCTTTTGCACTTTGAAAGTGTATTTCTTTTTCATTATTATTTTTTCTCTTATCTTCCTACCTAGGTATGTCTGAACTTTGAACTGCTGCTGCAATTTTGCTTAATAATAGAAATGAGATGTGAAAGTAGCATTTTGTGACTAAGTCTAGGGCCTCGTCTATTCAAGTTACTCCGAACAACTCGTGTTCTGCACAGATGAAATATTTTGATGCATCATGAAGACAACTAGTATGTTTTCAGTGGAGAAAATCATGATCGTGTAGATATCAGGATGTGATGCCTTATGTTAAAAAGAGATGTATTTTCCCAGGTGCTACATCCCTGGACTACACATCAGAACAGAAATACAATCTAAAATAAATTACAATATGTTTCTATTTATAGGCACAAATTTGCCAGGAGATGTGGTCTCTGCCTCCCTGCTTTTACTGAGAAGGGATGTTCATAAAACTTACATTATCTTCATATATGTAAGTTCATATACTTACATTATCAAAATAAATAGATTTTCCTGTCTCAAATATATATATAAGTAAAAGCAGAGTGGTTGTCACATCTACAATCTCTCATAAAACATGTTCCTAAACTAAAAAAGCATACAGTGATCATTAACCCCCGTCTCTTCATACGTGCGTATAGAAGCAAAAGCCACATCAGGAGGCAATAGCATTGAAAAGTGATAAGTCTTTATCTTGGGACATATTTAGATAGTGACAGTGTTATTTGTAGTGCCAAAATTTGCTGCTAATAGTTCAAAGAGATATGATTAAGCCTTGTCTTCTAAGACATAGAAATATCTTTTTTTTAGAAATATAACTCTTCTTTTAAATAGGACTCTGCTCTGGTGCAAACCAATTTGTCAAATCAGTAGTAAATCCCATACACAGGCCAGAAAGGCACTGGAGGCTACATCCTAAATACATTTTTGATGCTCTCTGGATTATCCTGCTGATGCTTTCTGTGATCTTTATGCACTGTGTGACTTGTACTTCTTATGGCCCCTATACTTCTTCAGTATAGCTGTGAGCTTATTCACAGTACTTGGGCTGTGAATTGATGCTTCTTTTCAGTGTTGACAAAAAAAAAAATTTATACCTGTAACCAAAGACAGCAGGACAAAAAACATCAACACTGGATAGCTAACTCTCATCAAATAGTTGCAATTGATTTCAATAAACACAAAAATGCCTATAATGTATTCTAGATCTAGCTTTAGGCTACCTTTCTTGTCAACAGACCATAGACACTTCTTGGGTGTTATACATGTTATAAATGTTACAGATGTGACCTATTTTAGATATGTATTTTAGAGTAAAATGAATTGCAACCTAGCAGTGCTTATTTTTGCCCACTCCGTATACTAGGAAAAGATACAGCTACCTCAGGTACAGATCTCAAACATTAGTCCTACACAGTATTTGTATCACGTTGTTAGACTCTATATATTCAAAATTAGTCAAACTGCTGACCTCATCCCTTGTAAACAAACTACAAAAGAACCCCTGTGCAGTCCCTATAGCTCCCTGATATAGGATACTACATATCTGTAGTATATGATACATACTGTTCATGTACCTGTACCAGTGTGCCACTGAGACAGACTGGGGGCCCAAAAAATGGCATGCCACCCTGATTTCTGGGATGATGCGCTGTGCAAATCTGCTTTTAAAAACGATGAGCTTTTCTGTCATAAGTACAACCATAGTTAGTCCAGTAGAATTGTGCTCTAGGTTTTGGCTTTTTTCTCTTTTTTTTAATAATAAATTTAAGCTACTTCCTCCTGGTATTCTGCTTCAGTAGTCTTCTTGCACTGTTTGCATTTTAAGCTTTGTTAGAAGGAGAGGTAAGTGTTGATAACCAACAATTTGCTACTAATAAAAGCAATCTAGATGTAAGGTGCTTAAAACTCTCATTTTGAACAGGATAAGGGTTAATTAAGTTCGGGTATACCTATCAGGCATTCATTAGATAGTAGTTTATATATCACCTTGATGTAAATGTACTGACGTCCTGTATCCTTATTAACTTAATTGACAATTCACACTCATTATTCAGCTGGACTGTGAAACTGAAAGGATTTACTCCTGATGTTCAGCAATACAGAGAACCAAGTTATATCACCTGTTTTTTCTCTATTGCTGGAGTTTATGCTAAAATTGGCTTTCAGTAGAAGCCTAGAACATCTCCAGAAACGTCCTTTAGGATAATACTGCACAGATGCCCCTTCCAAGGACATTTTGTCCTTGCTGATCCCTCACATGTTCTTTTAAATAAAAAGACTGCCCAGTGAACAGTGAATTTATTCTATTAGTGTGATTATTCCATCTCTCAGTGAGTTTCCTTGTAATGGATACAGGGTTGTTCAGAGTCTGATAAGTGGATATTAATCTATTACAACATTCTGTAGTAGTAAATTATAAATTCATCCAGAATAAATACCACTATATAAAGCTTCAATTATTCAATTAACATACCTAATCTTTTCACCAACATGCTGAAAGCTTTAAGGGCAGTCTGTTCAGAGTTAGGTGGCTGCAGGCTGTGTGCATTGTGTATTATGTGTAAAGAATTGCAGATTCTTTTTTGAAATGTCCTTTCTGAAGGTCACCTTACTAAAATGATGGTTTCTATTATTGCCTTTTTATATTATTTTAATAGATCCTGTAAATGGGGATGAAGACTTAGTAGCACCCTTTGCCTCAAGGTGTTTGTCTTTTTAAAGACATTTTTGCCATCATAGCACGTGGACTGACTCTACTGGAGTCAGTAAAAAATAGGACAGTTCCTTTAGTGTCTCTTCAGTTTAGATTAAGCTATATTGTATTTGAAAAGCATGATTCTCATCAGATTTTTAATAAGTATAATCCCTCAGAGGTTGATGGTTTTTGTGAGGGACATATCAAGTGGCCACAATTTTGCAAATTCTTTTAGCTTGCATCTAAGTGTAACCCTATTTGCAGCCTTCCAGCTCACGGATATTTTGAAGAGCCAGCATTGCTATTTTTCAAGTTTGTTGGTCTATAACATACCTCTTTTTTTATCAGAAGCAAGATATTGAAGAAAATGTAGACCTCTCCTGGCTTCCTTATTTCAATAAGAAGAGTAAACGCTGTTTTTCATTCCAATTCAAAACCCAGAAAACACGCAGACAACGCAACACTAATGCCCCTGGGGAGTGTTACTCTCCTACCTTAAGGTGGAAATCACTTTGTCATTACACTACCATGAATTATGTTCTATGAAAGATATTTGTAGATCGGGCTTGCTTGCAAACAGGCAATTCCTGTTATTAATTGTTATTAGCATCATGAATATTTTAAATCTAATTTTCTGTTTAACTCTGTTAGGTACCTAGTGTCAGTATTTTTTTTTTCTGAACATTTCTATTTGAATCAGTACAGTGCCCTTGCAGAAGCAGCTTGCTTTTTGATGGGATGAATATAGTATCTTATATAAAACAGAGGGAACTTGAAATACCAGGGTTTCTAACACTGAGGTGCATTAGAAGTTTTACAGTGATTTAGGTTGCTGGAGATTACTCAGCACTCTAGACAGGGCACAGCACTGAGGAAAGGGCAATTAATCAAATGCAGGAAAACCGATCCACTAAGATATTTCCTGTGCTGAAGGACTTATTGTAATAACTAAAGATTATTGTGACAATTATTATGATGGCCATGGAGAGAATTAATTTATCCAAGCTTTAGGCATAAAACCACTGGTGTCTGGGCCAAGGCTCTTCACAGGCTTTCCCAATAATCAATAAAGAGAGACAGAAATCTTCAGGAATATTTATTTCAGTATAGTTGTCCATTGCCAGTTTGCATCACAAATAATGGAGAAGCTTAGCCTTTACATAGCTAAAGCTGAGTAAGATAAAACCTACCTCAAAACCCCCTTTCTACCTGACTGAGAGTTTTCCAGGATGTCAGAGATTACTTTTTCCTTCTCACACACAGTTTGGTGAAAAGTTACTGAGTTTGGGCTTTGTAGGGTCGAGTGAAAAACTGAGTGAAAAAAACCTCTATGCCTTCTGTGATGAAACTACTACCTGGATGGAAGAGGTGACAGCAGTGGATACTGTCTACCTTGATTTTTTGCAATGCTTTTGACACTATCTCTCTCAACATCTTTGTAGACAAGCTCAGGAAGTGTGGACTGGATGAGTAGAGAGTGACCTCTTGGCATTGAGAGGTCATGGCACAGGGTCTAGTTGGAGCCCTGTCACTAGTGGTGACCCCCAAGATTTAATATTGGGTCCAGTGTGTAATGTTTTCATCCATGACTTGGATGAAGGGGCAGGCGCCTCAGCAGGTTCATTAATGACAGAAAGTGGGGTGTGGTCCCCCGGAGTGCTGTGCAGCCCTTCAGAAAGACCTCGACAGATTGAGAAATGGGCAGAGAAGAACAGAACAGTCTGAAGCTCAGCAAAAGCATATGTAGGGTCCTGGGTTAAAATAGCCCCAGTACAGGCTGGGGGCTGACTTACAGGAAAGCAGGCCTGTGGAGAAGGACCTGGGGGTCCTGATGGACCACAAGCTGTCCATGAACCAGCAATGTGTCCTGGGGCCAAGGAGGCCAGTGGTATCCTGGGGGACATTAGGAAGAGCACTGCCAGAGGTCAAGGAGGGTGACCCTGCCCCTTTCCTCAGCCCTGGTGAGGCCACTCTGGAATGTTGCGTCCAGTTCTGGGCTCCTTGGTGCAGGAGAGATGTGGAGTCGTGGAGCAGCTCCAGTAGAAGGCTATGAAAGTGATTGTGGGACTGGAACACCTCTCTTATGAGAAAAGGCTAAGGGAGCTGGGCCTGTTCAACTCCTAATTATGATGGTAGTTTTGGACCACATTGGAAAAAGTTTTAATGTATTTTACTTAGAATAAATAACAACATACTGAAACACAACAGTTTCCCAGAAATTCAATCTGCTCTGAATTCAAACAAATAGCTGGAGGAAGTACTAAGCCAACCAGTCTCCTAGGCAGAAATTACATTTTCATTGCACATATTCAGAAAATATTTCGATATAATTATGTGATCAGTACTGTCCCTGATTTAAATTGCTTAACTGTCCCTTTAAAATGTGTGCAATGAGAACATAT
Source organism: Mystacornis crossleyi (assembly GCA_013400655.1). NCBI lineage: Eukaryota > Metazoa > Chordata > Aves > Passeriformes > Timaliidae > Mystacornis > Mystacornis crossleyi. Next base: position 93,296 of record VYZQ01049938.1, read on the forward strand.
GGATGAAATGCTGTCATTTCTCACCTTGGGTGATTGAAACTTTGAAGAACATTTCAGTCTCGCAGCCTGTCACTGGCTGCCATTCTGCAAAAGGGTCTCTGCTGGGCTTGGATCGCGCCACCAGTGCTTTGCAAATGAAGACATTTTTGTTCCTGTTCTTGATAGGGCAGGATAAGTGAGGTTATCTCATTTGCACTTAAGATTTAGCATCAGGAGGAATGCTTTAGCATCATGAGAAATGATTGGCATTGGCATAAGTCTTCAGGCTGTCATTTGTGGGGACTGTTAGTTATTGAAGCAGCTGTTCTGATATCCACATGTACTGCAGGAGGTGTTCTACGAGGGTCAGAATTATTCCGGCTTCAACAGGTATCTTTATCCTCCTTGGCAATCCTTTTAAAGTCAGGACATATTTTCTGGCACTTTCATGCTTCCAGTAGCATCTTATGTAACATAAAATGCAGATGTCCTATCCTGTACTGTCCTGATCCATCCTACCTGAATATGATAGAAGCACCCTTTAATTTTAGACATAATTTCAGATTGTACATTACGTAATTTTATCCCCTTTACTTAACTATAAACATCACAATTTCTAGTTTAAATCCACTGGACACTGGTAAAATTTTATGCAATTCCTCCTCCTTTCATACTGGTGGTTAATACTTTTGCTTTCTAGTGGTTTTGTTTTTCATCTTCTTGCTGTATGCACAAAGTGAAAAGAATGTAATGAGTGTCATAGATAGAGTTTCAAACTGCTTCTCTGTTCATCTGTATTTGTACCACTGTCCTAAGTGAAAATCCCTTCAGAGCCAGAGAACATGGGAAAACACTGTGATTTACTGCTAGAACCACCAGTGTTAACTTTGTAAGAAGTCCCAATGCCTTTACTGGTCCAAATTGCAGTTTTTTGGCAAAAGATGACCTTACTCTGCCTTTCAGGGTCAGGGACATGGACAGCAACATTTTAAAAGCCAAAATTCTCCATTCTAGAACAAAATCCACGTGCAAAACTACATTTTAAGGAGCTTTTCAGAGTACAATTTCACTTCAAAGAGTAGGACACTGAGCATTCTCATAGTGATGTGATCACCCTATCAAAGGATAAATAAAAAAAGGTAGATGCATTCCTAGATTCCTATAAAAATTGCCTCAAGCAACCTGTCCTACATCTCACCTTCTCCCTTGCACTAAGCTTTTCTGTGGAAATTTGCACTGAAGCCTTACTCCTTGTCCCGCAACAATGACTAATTCCACTGCCACAGGAGATTGCCATGGGTGAGGGAAAGGAGACTGAAAAGAGACAGAGGTGGTAATGAAGCCAGTTCATATTTTACTGGTTCCTCTCACCAGTGATATCTGCAAATATTTCTTGTTTTTCTGTAACCTCATGAAACAACACACTTCTGTAGCCAAATAACCTTACATCTCCTTTTATAATTAGTGCTATTACACAGAACCTAAGCTTACACAAATGTCCCTAGTGACATGATTAACTTCAGAGATACTAGTCAGCAGGAGTCAGTCACAAAGCATAAACTAATTAATGTTTGAGGACAAGGACAGGACAAAAGAGGTCACTCATCTGATGTGCTTTTGAGGATTGCCAACTAAAAATGGAAAGGAAGCATAGCACATCATCTTCAGGGAGTTATTTCAGCAGTAAGTGGAGAATCTGTGAATGCTTTCCTGAGTCCTTCTCTCTTTTTCATTTTTTCTTGACGATATATTAAGCATAGCAAAAGAAAAATGGGAGGGGGTGGGGGGGGAGTACAGGTCGGAAGACTAACTGAAATCTTTATATGGACAATTTTAGCTGACCAAGAAATGCATCTGAGAAAATAAATTTATGTAAGGCACCAAATTTACAGAAGTGCACTGAAGTTAGATGATGTGTCTAATATGTTGGTGTTATGTAAAAGAAGAATGAATCTGATATTTTTATCTCTTCAGATTTCTTTTACTTTTTGTGCAGCAGAGTGCTTTTATTCTTAGGCCCAGATGCTTCATTATAATTCTATTTTGGTAAGCATTTAAATATGCTCTTATATGCTGACCTCTGTGAGAATTAAAGTAAGACATCTGCTTAATACTTTGCTGAACAAATATAGATGATTAATACATGCTTAAGTGCCCTGATGAAATGGGGGCTGTGTTAGCAATGTTCTCAATTCATACACAAGG
>VYZQ01049939.1:5334-26395 GCA_013400655.1 Mystacornis crossleyi
CTGAACACTGCTGCTGTTGCATTTGCACTATTAAGAAATGTGACTTAAGGAATATACTTGGCACAGAAATAAAAGAGAAAAGCTGTTGAGTTGTTATATCCCACCCTGAGAAGGGACAGTTTATTTTCCTGTAACTACCGTTCCGCAAACACGAAAGTTGTGCTGAATTCCAGGAGTGTTAGAGTTGGCGGAAAAGACTGCAGCTAAGTTGGGGATTTCAGAACAATTGCGTGTAAAACTCCACCTCGCAGTTGACTTCTTAAAACGTTGTGAGATCTTTCCAGTACCAGCTCAAGCTGAGAAACTCCAGCCCAATGCCATGAATGCGTTTGTTTTGGATGGAAACCGGAGGAGGTGATTGTTGGTGCCGTTCATTCTGTTTTCAGGAGAAATCCTCCAAAGCCTGAATACCGTAGTTTTCACTACAGAGCAGGTCCAGGGCTGACCCTTTGGGGTGTGGAAACATGCACGTGGGAGCGAGCTTTTGGCTGTGGAGGTGTCAGACCTGTGTCTGCATCAGCGACATCACAGGGTGCAGTATCTCTGCAGGCAGGGTAATACCCGGCCTTTCAGCTGCATTTCCACGGCTAAAAGGCTCAAATTGGAATTCCTGTGTGTCCCAGCAACTGTTTTCTGTCTTTCCAAGTGCTATGGAAGGTTGCTGTGCTCACCCCAGCACGTGTGGCGTGGTAGCTCACACTGTGAACGACTGGAGGCCAAGTCTGAGCAGATTTTGCACTCAAAAATTTGGTTTTTGGTTCGTGACCATGGTTAAACATGCTGTGAAGCAAAGGGAGCATTCCTGTGATGCTTTGGGTTTTAACTTTTATATTTTTCAAATCCTGTATTGCCTGGTGTGTAGCTCTGAAGGTCCTTGCTGCTCGTGAGCTGCTCTCGTAGGCCAGACAGACACAACAAAGCTTCTCTGAGCTGTTCAAGGACACTCGGGCTGTCCTGGGCCTAAAGGTGGAAACCAGGGCCAGGAGAGAGGTGGAGAAATGGAAGAGAGCTAAAGTTTTAATTGGTGAATTTATGCTGATATGCAAATGGACCAAACCTATAACAGTGTGAAGAACTCGTGACTCGTCGTCCATCTCGGGGTCCATTTTATGGAAGCAGCCTCTGGCTCCCCAGGGTGGTACCTTTGAAGGCCTTTCAGATAAATCCCTGCCTTTATTCCCTGACTCCTGTCCAGTCTCTGTTTCTGGGTGGCTGGAGAAGGCAACACCTGAGCACTGCTGATCCTCTCTGCAAGTCTTTGGCTGGGCACAGGGTCTGTTCCTCTTGTGGACCTTTAGAAGAGTTGCTTGTCACTGATTGATGGATGAGGCTCTGGAGCTGCTATAATTAAGAATAGTGTTCGCACTGTCGTGATTAAAAGATACAGCAACTTGATTAGCCTGGATTATTTATTAGTCACAGCAATCAAAGCTACATTTCGATCAGTCACAGGAGGACCTGACAGAACATGGATGTTAACATTAGGTATCCAGTGTGTTCGTTTGCAGACCTGTCATGTTTGTCATGGTGGCAGTAAATGGGGCTAAACTGCTTTTTCAAGAGATTCATTAGTGATTTGGGGTTGATACATCTGCCACAATTTTTGCAATTTTTTTTTTTCAAGCATAGCAAATACGAAGATTTAAATTATGCTTATTGTAAAGAAATGGGATTTTATTAAAATGGAATTTTATTAAATGAATACAATGATTTAATTGTTATGGGTTATTAAATTTGGCCTAATGTATCACAGCTGCTACCTCAAATTTCATCAAGAAACACTTGGTTTTGCTCTTAAACAAAACCTGATCCTGGAGCTATTAAAGGAAGAAACTGGAGTTAAGAGATGCTCTCAAGAGCTTTGAATTGTTTCCAGTTCTGAAGTTTGTCATGCCTTCTCCACCAGAGGCCATTTTACATGTTTAGCAGAGAGGACTGAATTCACTGGGTGAATTAGCAGACGATAACTTAGTTAATGATCGTTTCTGCAGAGAACATAGCTCATGATTTTATTTTAATTTGGACCTTCTTCCCTTGGTTACTCTAACGATGGATCTTCCATGGCAAGGCGTGCTCCGCGAGATAAAATTCCTGCAGAGAAATCTTAAATTACAGTTCCTCATCTGTAGCTGCTGTCTGATTAAACAATAGGGCTCGTTTCAGCTGGCATTGACCACTACACTTTCCCAAAAATCTGTTACCACACAGGCTCAGGCAGCAAGGTTGAGGCAGGCACAGGAAAGGATGATGGATCGCCCTCGGATTTTTTGTCGCGCCTCCATCGCTGTCCACCCGAGCCATCAGCTCCGGGCGATGGTCCCAGGGCTGGGCCAGGCTGGGAAGCCTTCTCCTCACATCTTTAACCCCCCCGAGCCCCAGGCAGGCAGCAAACTCCTCCAGGTGGGTTCAGTCTGCACATGGATCCTCCTGTTCCCCGCTCAAGGCAGCCTCCTGTGACAACGACCCGTCTCTTTTTCTTTATGGAACCACTTTTGGTGCTTTTTTTGGTGCACCTAGGAGGAAAGCAAGCTCCTTGGAGGTAGGGATTTCGAAGTGATGAGAGGAAAAGAGGGTTAAGTGACTGTCCCACAGGCAGGGACAGCTGAAGACAGGGTTTTCCAGTCCTGAGGACTCTTCAGATCTGTGCTTTAGATCATCGCATTAACTGTGAATGTCTGTGCTTTTAACACTGCTGGATTTGTAACACAGGGAGAAGTAAACGCAGTCAAATCAAGGCTTATTTCTGCTTCTTAATAAATTAATTTTCTGCCTAAATAGGGCAAATTGCTCTGGGATGGAATGACCTGAATAAATTCCTGTCAGAAGGCTCTTTTAATCTGTGGAGTGAGCTCAAGTCCAATTACATTTTTCTAGCAGAGACAGGCTGTATTTGGTTTTCATACTATGAAATTCAGCTGGAAAAGAAAAAGGCACGGGGAAGGTTTCAGCTTCCATGCTACCTTCCATGCTGCAGACCTCAGCTTCAGGAGACAGGTACCAGCGAGGCTAGAAGAGAGTGCCATTTATCAAGGTATGGGGTTTTTCAAGGAGGGGACAAGTTTCCAACCTGGTGCTCTTGAAGAACTCTGAAATCTTACCCTGAATCCCTAGAAATGTTATTTATTGCAACAAATATGTATCTATTCCGTTTGATGCATGTAACACCTGCCTGTGTACATTTGAAGTTGATAAAGGAGGGCTGTGTGAAGTTTTATGAGCATGGTTGCTAGAAAACTCTGTCTTTATCTGCTTTTTCACTGAAGCAGTGGCAGGAATATCAACAAAGTCCTTAACAAAATGCTCACTTTCCCTACAGACTTCCGGCTAGAATAAACTTAAACATGCTTTCACTCCTTTGTAATAATTCAAGCGTCTTGCTAACATCTCTGTCATTACATTTCTCTGCAAAAATGGGTGATTCATCCTTGGGCTTGGCTTGCTAAAAAACACACACACAGAGCCTTTGAAAAGTCAGATATTTGCGCTTCCGTCTTGACACTGCTTCCTCAGCTTTTACACGGAGAATGTGTCACTCATTTATTTGTGCTACAAAGTTGTATCTCTTGAAGCGCTCCCTAAACCGACTCTGAAGTGCTGGCAGAGGATGTAGCTGTTGTAGATGCTGCTGTCAAATCCTCCCCTACCAGTCTCAACACTTTTTTGGCAAACCGTAGGAGAACTAATCAGCATATGCTTGTAAACTGTAGCAATTTGATCATTCTCCGTGCTTAGTGAGTTTCTTTAAACGTGGATGGCCTGTGTTCTGTGTTGGGAATACAGGATATTTAAAGCTATGCAAATCCAGTTATGGGTTTTTAAGGAATTACGTTGTTGGGGCGGTTTTTCCACTCGTGTGTCTCGGGAAAGCCTTCAGGTAAGAGCAATAGAGAAAGCAGGAGGTACACAAATGGCTGTTGACATTAGAAAAAAGGATGGAAAATACGGGACGGTGTTTTTTTTACATTAACAGCTCCTGTTTTGGGAGGGAAAATCGTGATTCCATCACCGACCTTGGAAGCACCTGGCAGGAGAACATGGGAAACATGTGTCCCTGTGGTGGAAAGAGCACGGTGGGAAGGCTGGCTGTGGCCATCCCCAAAAATACAGCGGCAGCAGAACCCTTGGTAGCCTGGATGTCCCATGTCCTTCACTTTCCTCCTCTCGTAGCCAAATTCCCCAAACATTTTGGTCGCTCCAGGCGCTTCGTATTGCCCTGTAGATCACGGGTGAAGTCACATGTGGTACTTCAAATTAAAACCAGCTGTGGTTTTCACTTTGAGAAGAGAATTCCTTGTGGTGGTTAACCTTGGGCATGCCTGACCGGGTCCCACCCCACACACAGGTGTTGCTTGCATGTCCTTGGCAATTTGTAGGTTCTGCAAATGAGCTTGCAGGACCAGGGTTCCCTGTGCTTGGGGAAGCTGTTAATGGCATAACTTGGAGCCTGCAGCTCTTTTCGTCTCTTATGAGTCAATAGGATCCTGTCCTTTGAAGGATCTGCTTGGCTTTGAGGTAAACCTTCCACTTTCTTTCCCCCCAGTGATTATCAAAGCGAGCATCCAGTGTGAGTATTGACAAAAACTTGAGCGATTAAGGTTGGCTGAGGGTTCTGTGGTGGCTTCAGAGGCTGAGTCTGTGCTCAGCAGATGCATGAGGAGGATGGCTGGAGGGCGTGAAGAAGCTGAGTGTGCCAGTGCTGGCTAAAAATCACCAGAGCTAGGGAACAAAAGGCCCAGAGGCCAAGCGCTGCCACTGAGGTTTGGAAAGCACTGTCAGTGTTGGTGTTTCCACAGACAGGAGGAACACGATCCTGGTGCTTTGGGGCTGTGACAAGTTTCGTAACCAGGTGTTTCTAAAACACGGGAGTGCTCAGCAAAGAATCAGTTGGTTTTGTTTCGGTTTTGAGTGTTTGGGTTTTGTTTTTTTTTTTCCCTACTATATACCTCTTCTTGCTGGAAACCTGGTTTTGTTTCAAATGGCAACAGGAGCTGGAAGCCAGAAGAGGAAGAGAACAGCAGGAATGGAAAGCAAACGGGTGAATCCAGCCTGGTGTTGTGACGTGTTTATGGTGTGTGATCGGCCCTGTGGAGCCTGATTAGCACATTCCCAGCAGACAGAGCTGTTTGCCCAGCGGGAGGAATGGCAGGATTAACTCCAGCTCGCCGTGGATGCAGCGTGCTGAAAAAGCCTGAGCAGGGGGCAATCATCAAGCTGTGTTTAATGAATCTGGTAGTGGTCACTCTTTTGCAGGGAGATCAAAAACAAGCGAAGGGCTGCTGTGATTTTAAGGCTTTTCAAGGAGCCTCGGGTTGAACTTTGATTCAGCAGAAAGAAAAACATTAATTACCTCGCCCTTGTGCTGATGCTCTGTATTTCAGCCCCTGGTTAAAAACAAAACAAAACTGCTACAAATAGGGTAAGAAATATTAATACTGGAAACAGGGACTCGAATTACTGGAGGAGTGAGGGTATTGCACATCCTTTCTCTAAGGCTGGAGCTAACTATCGTGAAGAGTTGATGAAAAAAGGATTTAGGTGTATTTTTCATGGTAGAAATAGGGCGACCCTGCAGAATCCTATTTGGCACTTTGTCCTTTTGGGATATGGTGAATTTGGGAAGGAACAGAAGCTGAAGAATGGAAGGGTGATGTGAAAATCACCCCCTCTGCACGTGGCAGGGACAGCAGGCTGCAGCTGCTCTGTAAATAGTTGCTTTCCTAAAGATCCATTTTGGCTTAATGAAGTCGGTTTTTACTCAGCACATGGAGAACACCAGCCCAGAAAATTGAGTAATGATTGATCTGAGCTGCGTGTTAATTTTTTCATACTATTGTCATTCCTCCTGCCAGTGTCCTGAACACAATTAAGTGTACTCAGATCCTATTTTAGGACTGCTCTTGGAAATGAGTCAGAACAAACGTCTGGAACATTTTTTTTTTAAAGAGAAGTATTGTGAGCCCGTTAAAAGCGTGTCTGTCATAATCAGTAGGAAAACTTCTGTTCCTTTAGCCACTGATTAAAGGGAAACACTAGTGCAGGCACTAAACTGTGCATTTCCTGCAGATTGTAGTCCCGTGCATCCTGATATTTGGCATAAATGCTAACCAGAGAAGCGGTAGGAGGGCAAATTACATTGTTTCTGTGATAAACGGTAACACCAGCAGTGGTAACGCCGTGGTTGATAAATGGTAACGCCAACAATGCCACATTTTACTCGTGGCAAAATGCTGGAACACGGATGACAAACAGGGAGATGCTCGTGTGGCACTTGCCCAGGTTTAGCCGGTAGCTCGCTCTGGAGTGTAACACGCTCTGCTGAGTGACTGGGAGTGGAGTGTGATTTCCCTGCGTGATGAGAAGGTGATTCAGGTGTGCCAATCCAGCAGACGCAAGGCTTGTGGTAGGAGTGTTGCTGCCCAGCCCACAGCCAGCTCGATGGGACATTGCAAAAGCTGGGACCTGCACCTTGGGCAGTGCTTCACCACTTCAGCAAGCCGTGGACTGCGCTGCAGAAGAAAGAACTTCGTTCAGTGCGTCGCAAAATCTGGATGTTCTGTATCGAGAGCCTTCTTCACCTGCACTTGCTCTTTTCGAGGAAGTTTCGCTTTATTTCGAGGAACAATCTCTGTTTATTAGATTATGCAAATGGGAGAGTCATTCTGTGCTTACCAAAGAGCTTTCATCACAGCATTCCAGAGATAGAAGAGATTGTACCCTTTCTTCAGAGGTGCCACCTTTGGCAATTTCTATTAAGCCAATACATATTTTTATGAATAGTGAAAATGATAACATTTCTTGGTTATGAAAGAATATAATATCAGTAGCAAAAAAAAAAATCATTACCTCTTTGCAAAGGAAGATGAAGTATTGTTGTTCTGTTAGAGCTCTTTGAAGGAGCAGATTGAGAACAATGATCTGCTTGATGTGGTGTTTGTATTTGCAAAAAAATTGAAAAAAGTCTTTTCACTGGAGGCTCCTAAAGCATCCAGGCTGTTACAGAATAAGCATTGATAGAATAATGTCCTCTAGATATTCATTATAAATAAACAGGTTAACCCCCCCCGAGATTTGCAGTTATTACTGCCCAGATCTCATTACTAGTGGAACTGAGAGTTATAACTGACCTGGAAAAATGCTCATAACTGACCTGGAAAAATTACTGAAGTAGGGAAGAAACTGAGTTATTCCAGAGTGTTGAAATGACACTGATGCTGTGAGTGTCAGGAGTTGTAGAAAATACCAAGAAGGAACAATAAAATGCCAGGTGAAACTCAAAACTGGAGGAAAACTGTCCTGACTAGCTGTGTGTGTTGATGGGTTTTAAATTAGCCATTGTTGCTTATGAAATAGATTGTTGAATAATTTGGGGTAATGATCTCTTTGGTAAATCCCATGGGTGCTTTAGGATTGCATATCAATATTAAAAACGCATCGGGCCAGCTTTTAATTTAGCTTTATTTGGTATTCTATGATGATCACAATCTCCTACTGTATCTTTAAGTACATGACCCTGAAGCTAAATTTGTGTGAATATCTGGGTTCTGCAGAGCAATAGCATTCATGTGCAAAAGCTAGAACCCATCTGACATCCTCTCAAACATTTTGAGCAGCAAATCAGAGCAGCAACCTTTAACTTCTGCTTGTAAGAGACTTATTTCTTTTTCTTGCCTCAATCAGTCTTGTTAAATTATTTCTCCACCGTGTTACAGCGAACACGCCAGCCGTGTTAATAATGCATTACATAAGGAGAAACAGTTGCAAGGATATATTTTTCACGTGCAATTGATCTTACAAGACTGCCAAACCTCTTTTGTTTCGGGTTATCTTGTCGTTTATGAGCAGGAGGAGGAAGGTTTGTCCGCAGTATTATCTACCCAATGGCCAAATGCATGCAGAAATTACTAGAACGACCCATATTCTGCTTGTGTTTTGCCTTTGAGAAACTCTGGATGGTCTTCAGCTGCTCTTTGGGACTGTTCAGCGTGTGATGTTCTGAGCACTCCTGGAGGGTGGGTTCTCCATCGCCTGCTACGTTGGTCAGCTTGATTTCCTCTTTATCCCTGGCTACAACGAATTAAAAACATCCCTGGTTTAGGACAGCGGTGTGCTCCATCCTCTTGCCTGGCAGTGTCTTTCATGCTTTCAGAATCACCGGGTTAAAATGAAACCCACTGAATTCCCCAGTGTTGTTTCTGTCCTTACCACAGGATTAATATTTGGATTTCCCATCAGCTGGGATCGAGCGCCTTCTGAAGATACTTTAATACTTGCTTGAATTTAAACATTTCTCTAAACGGTTCCAGCAAATCCATTAATCATTTCCAAAGTACAAATGAGTAATGCAGCTAAGCCAAACTCTCCCTTTCTGTCTTCTGGACAGATTCAGCTTCCTTGGGGGTTTTGTACCTGGTGACATTGAACAAGGTGAAGGTGACTGGAGCACTCCTCATCTGTCTTTTCTTTGCTCCTGTTTTCAAGCAATCCAAGATTATTTTGTTTTAGGGAAACAAGGCGGAAGAAAGAGAAAAATTATTCCTACTCCGGGCTGTTTCAGTTGAAATACATCTTTATTTCTTTGGCGAAGCAACTTTATGCAAATAAAAACTACTGGCAATATAGTAGCCGAAATAAAACAGCAAGCACTAAGTCAAGTAGGGAAGTTGTAAAAGAGTGTTCCATTGCTGCGCGTTAAATATTCATGTAAACACTGTAAAAACTTCAGCAAGACTTTATGGGGCCGGAGACGCACGGGGTAAAATCATTTGAGTTCTGCTCTGAAGCCACACCGATCGCTCTACACATCCTTATCACTCCAAGCTGGCAGTGAGTTCCTTAAGGGAGAGCGGTGCTGAAGCTGCTGCACACCTGTAATTCACCTCTCAAACTGCCTGTGTCCTGCTGCTTTCCCCGCTCCGCCTTTGCGCAGGCAGTGGGTGAGTGCACAGAACGCTGATGACACCCATAAAACGTCATGGATTTTTTTATGGACATCATAAAATGTCCGTAAAAACAGACACCAGGTGAAGGGGATGGTTGTGTCCCCACTGTGTGCTCTTGCTGCCCTGGCTGTGTGCCGGGGGTGTGTGTTGCTCTGTGCCACGAGGAGAATTAAAGAAGCTCTCTAACAGGACTGAACAGGCATTGCAAGACTGCCTGCAAAATACGGGTGGAAAAAGGAAGATTTAATCATAATAGCAGGGAAAAAAAAAAGGGCTTAACGTTAATCCACGGATTTTTCCTTGTATTAGTTTCTTTCTTTTAATAGTTAAAATGCATTAATAGAAAAGGCGTCTTTAGGAAAGGCTTCGGTGGAAGAATTAGTCAGATTTGAAATGTTTAAAGAGCTGGCCCTATTCTCTGCTGGCCCAGTGTTCCCTGGCACTGTGTTTTGTTGCTGGAAGTAGACTTGTCTGGTAATGAATAGCAGGGAATGATTTGTTACCTGCAGGTTCACATGCCTTGGGTGAGCACTGCTCCCAAAGCTCACAGGAAGGAATTGTTGAAAAATGTTTTGACAGATACAAGAACCTTTATGTGCTCAGATACGTTTCGGGCTTCTTCTCACTGAGCAATCTTTTATTCTGCAAATAGTCTCGCTGAAATAGATGGGGCTGTTCTATTGGAAAAAAAAGAATCAGTAGGAGTGAGAGTGGCAGATCCAGACTCTGCAGCAGATGAACGAGATGTTAGAAGTGAAAAATACCCGTGAAGTAGTCTCGAGATCAAATTCTTTTAGTCAACAGGTGTCTGCTCATCTCACCTTATGCAGGAGAGGAGTGGGAGAGAAGACCAGCAGTGGGTTGCCCTGTAGCACCCTGATGTTTTTCACCACAGAACCAGATGGGCATATCCAGGTCCTGAGGTTACTGAATAAAGTTGTAATCTGGGTGCAAACACAGACAGATGTGGATTTTATAGGAAGGATACTGTGGAAGCTTGAATTTCAGCTGAGATATTAAACTCTCCAAAACTTCAGGGATTTTTGGTGAAACATCAGCCCAGGGAAGAAAATGTTCCCGAGAGAAATCGTGCGGGTGTGGTTCAACCACAATTTTTACAGTACAGTTACTTAATGGGCTTATTTCTATAACCCAGTATTTGCTTTACTTTGATTTAGCTTTAAATAACCTGTGTAATTAATATTTTATTTTAAGAAATAAAATCACACCTTGTATTTGCCATCCAGGACCTGAGTTACAGCCTGCAAATCTGTCTTCCGTTTTTTGGGTTTGCTTCACCCAGAAGTTTCTGCTGACAGAGAATAAATGATCTTGTGCAAAAGATGTGCACATGGGACTGGCTGAGTTCTTAGCTCCGTGCCAGTATTCCTTGAAATCACTTAATCTGGATGTGTTTCCCATCTGCTCTGCTTTTCCAGATGCCAAGCCTTGGTGACCATGTCTGCATACAGATCGATGCAGGGGATCCCGAAGGTTCCCTGGAGCTGCCTGTTGCTGTTGAAAGGCGTGTGCCACTGAAATTAATCCCTGCTTTCTGTCTCTGAGCCATTAGATCTTAATTATATATGCAGGTGTGTATTCTTCATCGGGGAGGGATTGTGGACAACATTTACAGACGTGAAGAAGAGCTGATTAAACAAGCACGAGGGGAATGGTTTGAGAAGGAGAACAAACTGAGAGCTTAGAGGGTCTCTCACAGGAGGAAGCAGAAGAGTTTGGAGTCTCCCACTTCTGCTGCTTGTGTCTTTGTGAGTTTGCAGCCTGATTTTTCAGCCCCAGTCCGGCACCACCCAGGCCTCTCCCTGAGAAGACGATGCTGGAGTGCAGCTCTGCAAAACTTGGGCTGCAATGGGAGGGGTTGGTTATGTATTAAAAGTGATCGTTTCCTCCCAGCGATTTCCCAGCTGTTGGAAACACATTCCTCAGCCCGCTGAGGCCGAGCCGGTGGAGAATTGCAGGTGGCTGTGGCTGCTGGGAGCACTCAGGGATTTGGATGGGCTGGGGTTTTTAAATGCACTCGCACTGAGGGTTTATGTCTGAAAATGAATGCTGGGTGAGCAACGCATTGCTTAGCCCAAGAAATAAATAGTGCTGATTATTTTATTTGTAAAAGTTATCAGCCTTGAGGCCGCTAAGGGCCTTGAGAGGTTAATGTAACCAGGATGATGAGAAACAAATTTTTAATTTTTAATTTTTAATGCCACAAGGCGAATGTTAGGAATAGTCTTCCCTGCACAAGGCACGAGGGTAGACTTTAGATTTTCTAACATTCCTATATTCAAAAACAAGACCAAATATACTCATTTTTAACTCTGACATTTGCCCTTCTGTGATTGCTAATACCACAGCGGTGCTGGTCTGTCATCATGCACCGTGTGTTATTCAGAGGCAAAACAAGGCTCCAAATCTTCTTTCCTCCGACAGAATTGACCTTCTCATTAGTTGGAAATAACACTGTGATCGGTAATCAATATTTTGTTGAAATGCCAGCATCTCATCTTGGGCATTATTTCTGAAAAACACTCAGCCTAAAAGCAAAATGTTTAGACGCAGCTGTGTGTGGCAAATCTGCCCTGGTACATACAAATGATGTGTACAAATGTAATTATGAAGGTACAAATTGCAGATTCGGGTCTCTGGTGCTCTCTGGGTGTCAGCCTGACCTTACACTCCAGAGCCTGTATCAGAATGTGAAACAGCTGCCCCGAGAGCTGCCAGGATTCCCTGCTGCCAGGGGCTTGGTTGGAATTGCTGCTGGGACCATTATGAAACAATTCAACGGCAGTTTGGTTTGGGTTTTGGGTTTTTTTTTTTAAATTTTGCTACAGAGGCTCGGTAGAAAAATCAGTTTTTCTCCTTGCGCTTTTAAAACTGTGTCAGATAAAAATTGATTAATGTATATCGACTTTATTCAGACTTATCGACTGTTATTCGGAATCGTGATGTCAGGTCATTTTTGGCATCTTAAAAAGCACCTGCCCATTTTCTGTAAATTCAGGTCTGCTTGAGCTGTGATCACACTAAAGGTTTTGTGAGTGTGGCAGCCCCTCTGTCACCTATCTCCAGTGGGGCAGTGCAAATCCTCTGCCAACATGTGCATGTTTCCAGTCAAACTGCAGTCCCCTCCTTACCCTCTCTTCAAACTGGAGTCTCTTTACATTTATTGGCTTTTTCTTTGAGTCTTACATTTCTTGACATTTTTTTTTTAAAGAAAAAAAAAATGTTTAATAGAGATGCAAAAAAACCCCCGGTTATTCCCAGAGGACTCTCAAAGAGTGTCCCTTCCATCCTGTCTGCAGAAACAAATGGCTCAAGATGGTTTGATAGCTGAAAAGGGTTTTCTTTCACCCCACCACTGTTCAGGTATATTCACATCTCAGTCCCGAGAGCTGCACAATCAAATCTGGGTCTGGGTCTGCTTACGAAAATTTTATCCTAAGGTTCCAATCCCGGTTTATTCTTCTGTTTGAAGTACTTCTGGCTGTCGTGCTACTGTAGCTCACTTCACTTAAAAGGGAGAATTTTATTTTAAGCAAGCTCTCGTGAACAAAATATTTGCCCCAGCAGCTTGTGCTGAGTTGCTGCTCTTGGTCTTTGCTCTGTGGAGGTTAGGTAGATGTGGGAAGATATTCTTCAATGCTTTCCTCCCAATATTATTAGGATGTTACCTGTTTCTGTCATCTTTTAGCTTCATGCTCAGTCGTTCCCCCTAAATATGCCTTCAGCAATTTTTTTAATTGTTGCGAGGTGAGTTTGTGGTGTTTTTTTTTTTAGTGTGCCTTCTTGTTCTTCGATTGTGGAACCTTGCCAACCATCTCATCTGACAAATAGGCCCTTGAGACCACCACCGGACACTGAGTCCAGCACGGGCTTNATCAGACATTAATCTACACTGATGGTGGATGAGGTTGCTTCCTCTGGTGTCTTACTCTCACCATCAGAGTGCAGATTTTGCAGAAACTGAATACGACCCCTATTTTGACAGAAATATTAAACTTATCTCTTTCCTTGGAATGTATTTTTCTGGTGATGAGGAGAGGGAAAATGCTGGAGCTGCCCTGTAAACCTGAAAGCTTCTACACAAAGTCCAGATGTTGTATTAAAGACATTAAGTACAAATGTGCGTGTTACAAAGGTGCTGTTGTTGCTGCGGAAGGTTGCATACAGTGGATTTTCTGTGTTTCTCTCACAAGTGTTAATTGACTAATGCAGTGACTTTGCTCTCAAGACATCGTGGCTATTTGGTATAAAGTGCTAATTTACAGAATTCTGGTAATTTCTAGACAGCTGGTCCATACGTGTTCAAAACAGAAAGGGATTCATCAATAATTCAGGAACTATGCTTAGCTGGTATGGTAAGTGCAAGAACAGGCATGGAGAGAATATTATTAGAGGGGGCCAATAAAAGAGTAAGAAAATCCTGGAATACAAGTATAATCATGTGTATTCTAAAAAAGCAGCCAGCACTCAATTTGACATGCAGTGGATGTCAGCTCTGCAAATGAAACACTGGAAGCTTCCGTAGCAGTGAATATAAAAATGCAAAGATCAGCTATGCAGAAAAAGGAAATTAAAAAGCAACTTTTATACATAGGTGTGATTAAAACTGTAGGATGGTTTTTAATCCTTTCGGGGCAGGTTTTGTGTCGTTTATTGGTGATAGACTTTGCCCTTAGGATTTACTCCGAGCTTCAAGGAATTATAATTCACGCAGTGAATTATTTTTTGTTGAAACTCACAGGCGAGCAGCGTGCAGGCTGTTCCTCCTGGGATCGGCGTGGCTGGGGATGGGGAGGAGAAGAAAAGGATGGCTCCACTTGCAGCTAACACTGTAGTGCCATAAAGGGCCCCGAGAAAATCCCACTGGAGCAGAATTTCGGGGAATTTGCAACGAGTTTGGTGCAGCAAAGAGGAGCTACAGCACAAGCAGCACGCAGTACTTCATCTTACAGCTTCAGGTAGAACCCAGCAGAAGATATTCCCAGCACTTGTGAGGGATGCTTGCTGCAGGGCAGGGATTTGAATTCAGAACAAACACCTGGAGGTTGCTCCAGCCGAACCCCTACCTGGACATTAAGTGGTGGAATAGTTTATGCTGGAGTGCCATGAAATTATTCTCCCATATTCTGTAATCCCACGTCCTACAGCAGCTCCTTTCTGGGGAAGGCTGGCTCGATGTTGAAATACATTTGAATTCCTGAATTTTTTTTCGTGTGAGTGTCTCTTCTTTTGCACCAAGAAAAAATAAAGGTTTAACAGCTGCCCTCTGGGGAGCTCTGAGTGGAGCCTGTCCTGGCACTGAGTGTGAAAACTGTTCTTAGTTACATCTCCGTGGTTGTTCGCTGCTTTAGCACACTTATTTTGGCACGGAGGACAGATGGCATTTAAGAAGCCCAGAGAGTGATTTCTTTCTCACTTGGCAGTGGTGACAAAATCCAGCGGCCGATTTTGTAACCCAGAATTACCTGCAAGCACACGGGGCAGCTGAGCATTAATTTCAATACTCGTATTCACAGCCAGAGGAAGGGGAGAGCTGGGTCAGGCAGCCTGGGGGGTGAGAGGCAGGGAAAAAACCATCAGAGCACAGCTATTGCCCAGGAGCTGTTTTCTGATGGGGATTGTTAACATCACAAGGATTAGGTAGTTGGCTATTTTTAGACGCCTAGAACTTTTAGAAGCAATTTGAAGCAGCGGATATCACCTAGGGCATGTTTTTTTTTTTTTGTGCTGTCAGAACAGCACCTCGAGATAAGCAGGATTTCTCTCAGTTTGGAATCCTTAATTTCCTGCAGGACAGGAACTGCACGCATTCGGACTCGCACGTTCTGACCTTTCTGCCAAGCAGCTTGTGAACTGCTCCCTGAGAAGGAGAGCCAGCTGGGCACTCAGTGGAGTGGTAAGAAGGGAGGAATGTAGCAGCAGAAAGAAGGAACTTTCACAAATATTCCCTTTCTTTCTCCTGCAGGGCTGATGTGAACAGAAATAAAGGTCATGACGTGGGTTTACAGCAGGATGGGGAGGAGAATCTGAAAAAAATAAAGGAAAACCCCATGGGTTGAGAGAAAAGCAGTTTAATGGTTAAAATAGCGTAATAATAATGATGATAATAGTGACGAAAAGCGAGAAAACAAGAAGAGAGAGGGGAATAAAACCTAATTAAGGCAAGTGATGCATAACGCAGTGGCTCACCATCCACTGGCCAGTGCCCAGCCCATTCCCAGGAAGGAACTGGTGCCTCCTGGCCAGCTCCTCCCAGTTCATACCCTGGGCACGTGGCATGGAATGCCCCTTTGGCCAGCTCAGGGCAGCTGTCCTGCTCATGCTCCCTCCTCCTTCTGCACTTCCTCGCTGGCACATCACGGAAAACTGAGAAATCCTTGACCCAGGTTAAGCTCAACTTGGCAAAACCCAAAACCATCAGTGTCTGCCGGCTTTGTAGCGTTTGCTGGCTCTGCACATCTCACTTAGCCTCCAGCAGAATGGTTTTTGCACCCAGCACTGCATCTGTGAGCCTCTAACTGACACACAGTTACTTCTAAAGAAAACAGAGCTGAGTTGGAATTAGGGTCTCAGAAGTGCTCCTTTTGATTTTGGCCGCACCTGCTTTATTTTGAATTGATTTTTAAGTTATCAGAACAGCACAAAGTAATCGAATTTTATCAGAAGAACTTCGGTTCTGGTATAGAGTGGTCTCACGCTGTCGCAGTCCATAGATTGATCGGGCTTTGATCGTGATGTGACTTGGTCAGAGTTGTTTATCCAGGCATCTAAAGGGATCTGGCTTGACTTTCAAATGTTAAGCGGAGCTTAGTTTTATAAAACACGGCCTATTACTTGTGATATCAGGAAACTTGAGATGCAGCTGCACAGACAGGCTGACTGGGGAACCACCAGAGCTCCCACTGCATTTTTGCTGAAGCTGCTGCATTTCACAGGAGATCACTGAAGCCAGAAGCGTACTCCTTTCTGGTCGTCAAGTCTAAAATGGAATTCAAAACCTTGTCCTACGGGAGTTTTAGTAGACTGGAGAGGTGAATCCAGGTCCTGCAAGCTTTGGTGTAGTGTCCAACCAACAGACACCCTTTACCAGAATGTGCCCTTCCAGAATTATGAGTAAGGCTTTGCCTGAGTAGAGGTGGGAACAGCACACAACCACAGATCAGAGAATTTTAAAACGTTCAAGGGCAATAAATTCATCCTTTTGATGCTAAAAAAATCATCATCACATTTGTTGAAGTTTCTTTGAAAATAATAGATTATTAGATTTGGTTTTATAATATTTTATATTGGCATCCTTTGATTTCTGCTTTTTATTTTTCTTTTGGCAAGGCTCTATGTTTTTTCCCCTTTAAGAACAAACAAACAAACAAACAAACAAAAACACACAAAAGCCCACAACAACGGAAAGCCACTAAATTGGAAATACTGGAAAGTAATTCAGGAGTTACAGGGTTTGTCTTCTGAAAATGACTTCCTTTATAAAATCCCTTATAGAACTTTCAAGTTAAATAAACTTGAACAGTGCTTGGCACTGGTTGTTCTACTAATGGTAATTGATCCTCAAACACACACAAATCTGTACTATGGTGCAAGCTCTGCAGCACCCCAAAATGTTTTCCTTGAATTGCAGTACCTGAAGTACTCCAGAGTTTAAATCAAAATGTAATTATTTTGCTCTCCATAAATCAGCATCTGTGACGATAAATGCCAGCTTTGTGTAAAAGCCAGCCGTGCAGCCACTCATCTTTTGGAGAGACAGAGTGTTCCCAATGGTTGGTTGAGAGGTTGGTTACTCCTTGGACCACCTGGAGGCCACTAGATTTGTGCAGAGCAGTGGTGGACTCTTAACGGAGTGAAAGAACGTGGCCTCAAAGTCTCACAGAGCTCTAAAGTGAACAGCTGATGGTAACAGATTAAGTACTTCATCTGTCTGCAGGTGTAACTGTATTCCCCTTCACCTGTAACACCTGGGAAGGTGTTTTCTGTTCATGCCGTGGGAGCGTTCCCGTGCAAGGCCCAGACGCGCCCAAGGAGCCTGAGAAGCAGGTAAAACACAGGATTTTGGGGTTTCTCTTCTCACACTCAACACGCTCTGTGTGGTAGGGGTTGAGCTCTGGCCGTGAACGCGCTTTTCCAGTTGCAGAGGGGTTTGCCTGGGATGCACAAACCTTAATCCCTGTTCTGTACCAGAAATACTCAAAACCTGGTTTGCTGTGTGCCAGCCTTCTAAAGCAGGCCCCGTGATGGTTGTTTCTCCAGCTTCGGGCTTTGAAATGTGCTCCGTGTCGTAATTAGCTTTGTGCGAGCCCACGTAGCACATGCTTTTAATTAGTGAATCCCATATGGATTTTTTCGTACACTCAAGCTAACACAAGACACATGGGCTTGAGGAGGGTGAATTTTTAGGCTTTGGATGCAGGAGAGACTAAGCCCAAAGGTACAACAAATCAAGGCTTGTTTAACATGATTACCGTGTGATCTGGCTTTAGCCGACTGTTCTGGTTTTGAGCAAACATGAAATTTTTGAGCCAAAATGGAAACCAGGAATGGTAACAAGAGAATTCTTGTACTGTGAGGTAACTGGGAGTGTCTCTTGTGCTCCATTCCTACATGTCTGTTTCTTTTCTAAGATTATAAGAAATTAAAAGAAATTAAAAGAAATTAAAAGAAATTAAAAGAAATTAAAAGAAATTAAAAGAAATTGCCTGCAGACCCTCAGCATCTCTCTCGGAGAAGTGCATGCATCTGCAGCAGGAGGGTACTACTGCCATGATACTCTCTGGCTGAACTGTGTCTGATCATAGCTGTGGACTTGGAATAATGTTCTGACCGTGGCAGAACAAATGGGTTCTGGGAGCTTGGACTTCGAGCTGCAACTCCTGGCCAATGGCTCCACAATGAAACTAATGTTAGAAGCACATAAATCTTCTCAAAATGCAGTTACTGCCAGCACAGCGCAAGTAGATCGAGTTGCCTCTGAGTGTGCTCGTGGACTGAAAACAAATTCTCTATGGAAATATCTTGCATCGGGCTTGAACTTCCAGCTCGCACCTGTGGCTCTGCTTTGCATTCAGCACGGCAGCCAACGCTGGTGCTGTCACCCATGGCATCAGTCTTGCCTGGCTCCTGAGTTTGTCGTTCCTCCACTTGCTCTGGCTGCGAAGCAGACCCTGAGTCCACAGCAGGTGTCCCTGAAGGCTGCTCCTGCTCCTTCAGAAGCTCTCGCTGACCGCATCCTTTCCTTACTTCTGAGCTCAGCCTTTGCCAGCTGCTCCCAAACAGCTGGAATGTTTTGCTCTCCGTAGCCTTTGGCAATAGCAGCGAAACCCCGACAGAAACGCAGCAGTGGTGGTGCCATGCAGTGAGGTCCTGCCCAGGCTGAGGCCTGGCTCTGTCAGTTCGGCCATCTGCCTCGCAGGATTTGTAAGAAATCCACACATCAACGTTAGCAAGGGTGCAAAGGGCAGCACTTGCAAGAGCTGGAGTGTGCTTCCTGCCTCCCTCTGGCTGCCTCTTTGCCTATAAATGCTGTCCCTATCCAGAGGACGGCCTGTCTTCCTCCATTTAAGCTTCCCTGTGAGATGGCTCCTACTCTGCTTTATTTATTGCATGCTATTCACACCTTTGCTCTGATTAGAGAAGTATTGATTTCCTCACGGGCTTCTCTGGGGTTCTCATCATTTTGAGATGAGTGTTTCACAAATGCTAATTGATCCTCAGCGTGTCCATCAGGCCACAGGACGGTGGGCATTCTCCCCCTGCAGATGAAGATCTGAGACTCAGATTGAGTCCAAAGGAAGCTCATTTCTGCTTTGCCTAATTTGACGTGACACTGCCCTGGCTTGTCACAGCAGCCAGACCACGTGTCNTATTTCTAAATTTGGCTAAATCAGCACACCATGGAGGAGCTCAGATGCTGCCAGCCTGCAGTGCAGTGACCCAGCTGCAGCTGTGAGCACTTGGGGCTCCCGCCTTGCAGCCCCCCTGGGCTCTCAGAACGCCCAGAAATGAGCAAAGTGATGAGTGGCTCCTGAGGGAAATTTGGTTAAAACTCTGCACTCAATCTGCAGGAACTCAAGAGTAGCAATTATAATCTGCATGCTCTGGGACAAGAGGGACTGCCTCAGCCGTGAGAAAGTCCTTTCTCTAATTGCCCCCCACTCTTGCAAGCTCTGCTTAACCCCTTGTGAGCCACAGCCAAGTCTCTTGCCATGTGCTATGGACCTGTTCCATAGATCCTAACTTTCCCTCTGCCTCTGGTAGCAACCAAGTTTCTTTCCCAAATTTCCCAACTAACGTAATTAACTTGAACTCAGAGCAATTTTCATTATCGTTAGAACTTGTTGCCAGGTTTCTAAAAATGCTCTCTGCCTGTACTTTCAGAGGGCACGGTATCAAAACCTGAAATGTAAAGTCCTATCCTGGACCTTGGCAAGGGATGGGAATATAAATCTTGTTTCCCGAATCCAAGTTGAGAGTTGTCTACATTGTGTGTATCCTTGCTGTGACTCCTGTACTTTGAAACATGCAAAGTTTAACAAAATGGGTCCCTGTTTTGGGATGTGTGCTGAAAAGGCTTTTTTTTTATAACACCACAGTCATAAACCTACACCCTGCAGCAACAGAACTTGTAAAAGAAGGATCTTTGTCCATGGACACATTTTGTAAATCTCAGTAACAGTTTCCTGTGAAGGATTGCTGGAGATACTTATGTGAGAAAGAGTTGTTGCTTAAAGCTTTCCTTGGGCATCAGAAATGGGTACTGCCATGTTCGGATGTATTTAAATTATTTCCAGACAATCTTGGGCATCTTAAAGAGAAAATAAAGGTTGCCTGTGGTTTAATCTTTCTGCTTCCTTGCATTTAACTTTTTAAAAATGAGTTATGTACTTAGGCAAATCCCTTTTTCACTCCTTGTAAACCACTGGATGCATTTTTCATCTGGTGGTTCCTGGCTCTGTTACTGAGCTGGCAGCCTGACCAGGGGACTGAGAGCCAGCTGGTTGGTGTTTGCAGAGGGAAACGTTCAGGTGATCCGTGATGAAATAACAAGTATTGCTAGGGTAGCTGGAAGTGCAGCTGCCACAGAGAAAAAGGGGAATGGTGATTCTTGTCTGTTTTCTTCCCCTCTCCTGCTTCCCGTTCCCCCACTGACACCCTCGGAATCAAGTTGTGCAGCAACCTAATTTTATATCAAGTCTTCCATTTTGCTCCTCGCCATTATTTAGGATCTAGTTGCAGCTGCATTGTGTATGCTTAACAAATAAAAGCTTTCAGAGAACATCATTCAATTCCCACCTCCTGCTAAGGGTTTTGGAAGTGTAATACATCACAGAATCAAAATGACTTTCACTAAAAGTTCATGCTGTTTAAATCACACCAAATGTTATATTGAGCTGTAGCATACATAATTCATGTATCATTAACAGCTTCTACAAGTTTCTGGCTGTATGGCATACCAATGAATCAGAATGTGTGGGTATTTTTTGATACCTGCCTTTCCTTAAATTGTATTTAGAAGCAACAGCATGTAATTATACTAACTTGGAAAATCAAACAGGCATGTAATAAATTATGGTTTGTGATTGACACGGTGAAGTAAGTCTCCTTCCTTTCCAGATGCTGAGTAAAACGAGCTATTTTAAACTGGAAAAACTCAATAGATTTTTGTGCTTCTATTAGTATTATAAATAAAACCCCATTTTCATTGTTTACGGTGTGAGAATTCTCCTGCAGTCACTTGGTTCATTACATGGCTGATGAATCAGCAGTGTCCTTTAGCAAGAGAAGTCTGTTTGGCCAGTTTGAATGTGTTTCATGAGCTGCTAGCTCGGACGAGGGAACAGGGTCAGGGAGATGGGATGGCATTACTGACGTGATGTGGACACTGACAGCCTGGTCAGAGTGGAATTTTCCAGCATCCGTGTCTGTGGATGTACTGGTTTGAAAGCAAAACCAGTGAGAGGCTCCAAGTAAGAAATACAATTTAATAGAAAGGAAAAAAATTTTATGCAACAGTACAAAAGAAACTCCTGACAGAATCAGAATACAACCGGACACCCTGTTAGTGGGGGTGGTGGTAGCAGTCCAGATGAAGTGGT
>VYZQ01049939.1:26489-43969 GCA_013400655.1 Mystacornis crossleyi
GTGGAAAAGTAAAACTTTCCCATACTCTGAGCTGGGAGCTGTGAGAAATCCCAGTATAAGTATGGTAAACCATTTCTGCACCTGGTGTTTGCGTGTGGTTGAGTTGTAAGATGTTTAGAAATGGGTGTTGTTTGTAATTAGCCAATGGTATCAGGGGGTGTTGATCAAAGAACTAATAAAGTGTAGCACTTGTGCGAACCTCTCTATAAAAATGTGTTTATTGTAATAAAAAAAGACTCCACCTGGCGAACAGTGATCTCGTGCTGGATATGAGAACGGGATGATTAGGAAGTGGAGGTGGCTGGGGTCTTGCAAAACGTGACATTCTTCTGAAGCAGAATCACAAATGTTGCTTATAGCTCCTGACTTGCTGACAAGTAGCTTAGAGGTTTCCTACAAAAAGTTTTCTACTCAGGAATTTGACTACTCTAATAAGTGTATTCAGCCCATAGCCATTGATATACCAATTTATTTAAGCAAACTTCAATTTAAATATATGTATTTTAAGTAGACTTGGGCCCCAAGTGCCTGTCTGCATACTGTATTTAGCAATCTTTAATAACTAACTACAAATTAGAAAACCGTTAAAAATGTCGGTACCTCCTAATTCAGCAAATATTTCTGCCTGTTTATTTGCCCCTAAAGCTTCACACTTTTAAACAGTAACAGAATGAGCATCCTTCCAAGCCTGGCCAGAACAGAGCAGCTGCACTCTGTCCTGTCACTGCAGGGTCTTTGCTCCTTCTTTCCACTGAGCTATGGTTAAATGAGTTGGAACAAATTACAATCACTCTTGCAAGGAATCTGGGGGAAAAAAAATTACCTTATTAAAGCTTGTTTTAATTAAACATCAGGACCTACCAAATATTTTTACCAGGTACGTGTGACATAACAAGAAAAAATGGAAAATGTTCTTGTGAAAAATAGTGCGGTTTTAATATCATTAGCAATTAATGGGACGGACCTGTCAGTATGTAATTTAACTTTTAAAAATAAATTTGGGGCCTAATTTTTTCTTTCAGTGCTGATTCACCACTGTTTATAACCAGGAAAAATTAGGCGTTAAAGTAAGGGGTAGTGAGGCTGGGAGAAATTATAAATCATGCCTAAACCCAGTGTGTTCACTGGAAATGAGCGACAACGTGCGATTGCCAGTTTAGAAGCATCACCCCTGAATTTAAATGAATCTCTGGCTGCAGGCAGGTACAGGAGGTGTCTGCATACAGGTGTGTACAAGTACAAAATCAACTGCTTGGAACCACAGCTCCCAAAGGCAGCCACAGACTGCAGCCTCGCCTGGCTCAGCCAGGCAGGAATCAGCAGGGCATATCCCTGGGGTAAAACAGCCCTAGTGTTTAGAGCAAATAAAATTCACTAATCATTACTACTGGATTCTCTGTAGTTTGTTTTTTTCACAGAAATTCTGTGTTTTCTTGCTGGGAACTCTGAGTATGCCTGTACTGTAAAAAGAGAGAGATACTGGCTAGGGGTTTGCTCTGCAGGATTAGCTGCAAGAATATATTTGTGTTCTGAGGTGGTCCCTGCCCTGAGGACCTACAGCTCAAAAGACTGGGGGAGGTGGGGAGAAGAGAAGCATTGATGTTCATCATGTAGTTTGTGCCTCCATCAGCTTTGGACTTGGTAGCATAAGTGAGAACAGAACTAGGATTTTGTGTTTTTGGAAAGGTCAGGCCTCTTCTTCCAGCCCTGATATTTGGGCAAGCCTGAATTTGCATCTTTGATTGCAGAATTGTTTTGACCTGGGTTTCTCATTTCTGTTGCAGTTTGAAGTAACTCGCTCCAGCTGTAACAAACCTACACTGCAGAGAGAAAGGGAGACATTCAGCTGGGAAGTCCTCTCTGAATTTTCCTACAACATCTGCTTCTGTGTTTGTATTTGTATTTGGTGAGGGGTGTGTGTCAAGAATTCACAAGTTTGCCAGCAAAGTAATGCAGGTTTCTGGGAAGTGAGTGCAGGTGTCCCCATGGCAGACTTGCCTTCCCTCACACAACTCTGGCACTGCATTGGGATTTTGGACCGGAGTTTAAGCAACACTGCGACAGTGAACCCCACTAATGAGGATTTCTCATTTTAAACAAGAAATCCTAATCTGTGAATCTTTAGGCAGAAGAGCATTAAGGGTGGACTTGTCTTTATTGTGAAGGGGCCACCTACATATTCCCTGGGCAAAGATGACGATGATGACGTCCCTGGACTGAAAGTTTCTGCTTTGCTGGTGCTGCCCACGGCTTCTCCTCTGGTGTCATTCCCTGGGCAAAGAACGTGGCTCTCCCTTGTCTCCGAGCTGGTACCGCTGTGCCAGTGGTGGCCGACGGCATTGGGAGCGTTGGGAACAGCTGCTGCTGGGTTTTCCAGAGGCTGGAGGCAGAGGTGATGCTGACTCCCTGTACTGGTTTAGCCAAATTTAGAAATATATCCTCCAGGAGAGAGGATAGGTTACAAACCACCCCTCCCCTCCACCAGGTCTGGGAAAAAGAAACTTATTTCCTCGAAGGAAAGTGAAAGAGATAAAACTATTTCTTTAACAAACACACAGATAAAGAATAATAATGCTAAATAATGAAAACTCTTGCTGTGGAGAGAAACCTGAAAGATTTTAAAGTCCTTCTGTGGGTGTGGTCGCTCTCCTCTTCCTTGGAGCTGGGTCAGAGTGGGGGACCCCTCCAAGCCAGCGGAAGGTTCCCCCCAGTGGGGTTCTGATGTTCTGATGTTCTGAAAAAGTCCAGAAGAGAGGCAAAGAAGAAAAAAAAAAACAAAGTCCCAGGGAAAAAAGGAAGGAGAAAAAAAAAATCCCTTTCTGTCTCTCTCTCTCTCTCCGAAGAGAAAGAAAAAAACTGAGGGGAAAAAAAACTGGAATCCAGCTTCCCCCTAATCTCTGCGTCCTTGAAAACACCAAAACTGTTTCTTTTCCTCTCTTCTCTCTCGGGCTCCGTTTTAAAGGCACAGAAATCATGTCTGGGCATAGACCGGTGAGAGGGGATAGAACAGCACAAATTCACCCCGTGGCACTCCCCAAAACGCGAGCCTGCTGGCGCTCTGGTGGAGCAGGCAGTCAGGAATGGCTTTGGAAGCAGAACTCTACCCCGAGATGCTGAGTACGGGCACGGCTGTGATCTGAGAAATTTGTGAATGTCACCGGCGCAGTCTGCTGAAGTGATAGTTATAAAGGGAAAGATTTAAACGAGGCAATCATAATGGTTAACGGCAGTATGAAAAAGCTTAAACATGTTCATCAATTTCAATAACTGCTGAGCAATATACTGGATTCATCTAGGAGAGATTTAATATGAAAAATGTTTAATAGGCTATACAAAGCCAGGAAACAGACATTTCTCCTGAAGATGGAGTCTCTGGGTGAGAAATTTATTTTATACTTCAGCTGAAGTGATACTAAATGCAAGTGCAATCTGGTAGAAAAGAAATGAGAAAATAAATTATAGAAAGAGTTTTTAAATTTTCACATTAAGAGAAAAGGCTTTATTTTGTATTCTCACTTCAGATGGTATTTGTGTATAGAACTACAAATGACCATGCATGCTGAATGAAATGAGATAAAAAATGTTGGTGTCAATTACACAGATATTTAATAGAAAATAAAAATGACTGAAATCTTATCACAGGGAAGTACAAGCATATATATTTGCACGCAAGTATCAAGAATATGTACATCATTTAAACAGATCAACTTTCTTTAGAATACATCACTTTAGATGAATTTTAAATTTTCTGTGTTTAAAATTAATAGTATTGTGAGGCAGAACCTTTCACTGCAGATAGTTTTAGTAAGATGCATCAGTGCAATAAGATTTTTGAAGTGGTGAATACCTTCTTTGTGTTGCTAATTGCATCTGTGCAGCCTGCAAATGAAGGATATCCACCATCTTATTTCCAAGTTCAGTCATTTTATTCCTGTTGATAAACAGCCCTTATCTTATTCCCGCAGACCAGCTAGATTTTACATTATGTTATAAAAGACAATTTCCCATTGTGCTGCAGCATACTGTCAGCAAGCTTGAGCATTATTAAAAAGCAATAGAAATACGGAATTTGGAAAATTTCTCCTTGTTCAAGCGACTTATTTTTAGATGCACCGATGCTGCTTGCGATCATGATTAAATTAATGAAGGTGCCTTTCATTAAGGCAAGAGGGTGAAAGCTTGTGAGCCACCAGCTGGACCTGGGACTCTGCCTGTGAGAAAGGACACGTGTTTTGCTGTGGGTATCCAGCCCCTTCCAAGGAGCAGCACAGCCCTACAGGTCAGCGTGTTGCTCGTGGAAATTGCCACCTCAGACGTGTTCCAGGAGAGGAACCCATCGTCTGAATCCATATGGGAATGGACTGAAAAGATGTTGGGGAAAAACCTGAGTGGGCCTTTCATTAAAGCAGGATTGTGTTTTCACCTCATGGCTCTGTCTAGTACGTAAAAATATGCAGCTATTTTCTGAGTCGGGCTAAATTTCACTTCTTTGCTGGTTCCATGTGTCTTCCTGATCCTAATGCAGTATTGGAAAAAAAAAAAAAAAAGCACTGAATTGTACATTTTTAGCAGAGAATGGAAGCCAGAACAGCTGAACCAGGCAGGTGCTGTTGGCATCAGCACAGGGAGAGTGAAACAAAGGGAATTTCCCTTTCTGGGGTCACTACAAGTTACCTCCAAACACTGGAAGTCATGAGTTCCCTTCAGCTGAAACAGGTTGTGTTCTGCACGTTTGATTATTGAAGGAAGGTGTACCTGTGTTAACAGAATTTGGAAAGACAAAATACAGCTCCTGGCAGATTACCCTAGCAAGGAGCTCAATACCAGTGTTTAATTCCCAAGATATATTTCATTTTTCCCATGACACTTTATATTCTGAATGGCTTTACCGGTGCAGTTCCGTTTGCTTCACAAACCACTCAAAATCCAGGGAGATTTCTAGAGAGCGAGGATAATGATTTCCAATAACAGAATGAAATATTCTAGCTGACAAGTTAGGTGGCATGGCTCTGCGCATCCTCCTACATGCCCTGCCAAATACCACATCAATTTTGTTTGACTTCATGCAAATGGGATGCAGAGGAGGGGCCCTTATCTCTCTGTGTACTCACATACACGCTATAGATGTGAATAAATACTCCTAAACACGTTTGTGCTGGTGTCTCAGCGAAGCATATGGAATTTCACATTGATTTGTGAACTCTATAAAGCACTAATGGAGCTGCTGCCTCAGCTTTCAGTCAATTGGGAAAGACTCAGTGATGGGAAACTGCAGGCAAATTCCCCTTTTGCCGGTCCCCGTAGTGCCTTCCTTGTAACTTTAGCTGTTCTGCTTTCCACTGTCCTCAGATTCATTTCTCTCCTTTGGGAAGCCACAAAAACTCATTCACGACCCAGCTTAGAAACGAGATCTCCCTCCCTACATCTGACACACTTTATTTCGAAGCACGTTCTCTAAAAGGGAGAAGAGGCCCCACAGTTCCGTGCATGACTGTGCTGGTTTGAAAGCAAAACCAGTGAGGCTCCAAGTCAGAAATACAATTTAATAGAAAGGAATAATAAATGCANAAACCCAGGACAATGACACCTACACCTACAGGGCTGTAAAATTCTCCACCAGGAGGAGACGGGGAACATGGCTCTGCTTTCCTTTTTCCTTGTGGGATGAATTGTATTGCTCTGGACAGCCCTGACACGCAGGTTTGTTATGTCTGAGTTCAGCTGAAACTGATTCTGCATTACAGAGGTTTTACACGTACCTTCCGCTGCTGTTCGGGGCACAGCCTCAGGACAACTTGATATTCAAGCTCTGTTATAATAAGGTCATCTGCTTATAAAGAGCTTCTCATTGCCGTGTAGTTTTTACAAATTATTTTAGAATGTCATTATTGCAGTCAGTGCAGGAGCGGTTGGGTTTTTTTTGGTAAAATGATGTTATTTCACAGCACAGTTACCCAATTGTCACAGGCAATGACAGGGTGAATTGAAACAAGCAGAAACCTAGCTGGAATGGAGATAGTGATCAGAATTACTGACCCTGACCTCATTTGTGAGAAGCCATGACATCTCTAATAGCAAATTGTAGCTTCCTCAGTGCCAAATCACTGTTTTAAAAAACCATACCCTAAGCATGCAGCAACGTGATTCCCTCACGTGCTGCACAAACGTATTTGTGCCATCATGAATTCAGGGTTTGTGCTACCAACTGAAAAATCACCTGCTCCTCTGAATGCTCCCAAGGCTCATTTTCTCTCCAGAAGCTGGAGGAGGCAGTAAGATGTTCGGTCGGGGTTTGGGTTTTTTGGAGGAGCTGAGAACAGAAAGCAAACTGCACACAGGCAGGGTAGGGGCTGCCCTTCCTGAGCTCCAGGGGTGCTGTGCTGGCCCTGGGCTGAGCGTGGGGCTGTGCACAGCAACTCCCTGCATTCAGGAGTTTGGCCTGATGCTGTCAGCAGAGGCCATGGACAATGATATTAGCCACTGGAGCCCGCCTGCCTAGCCTGACTCCTTCCCAAGTGGCCCTAATGCCAAAGGTGCGCTGGATATGAGGTTCCTAAAGCCAGAGCCAGGTTTTTGGCATTGTTTCAGCAGCTGCTCATGGGAACGTTTTCTGTCGGGTTAAAGAGAGGCATCCATGTGCAGGACACTGTTAAAATAAAGGGGTTCGACCGGCTGAAATCCGGGCTGCTTTTCTGTGCACAGCCAGCTCTGTTTTGGGCCATTTCCTTGCTCTCCCCTGCGAGCTGGTGGAGAGGAAAGAGGGAAGAAAGGGGCAATCAGACTGCCGGGCCTGGCTGCTCCCCTAGCTGCCCTCCATCAGCTCTTTCCTCCCTCTAATCACTTTCGTTCATTTGGATAATTTGTTTTCCCCTGGCCACAGTCCCCTGTGGGAACCTTTATCAGCTGAGTGAACTGCTGCACACGTTTCATTAATGCATAAATGAGCAGGCTGAGAGCATCCTATTGATCAGCATATGCCTCGTTATCTGGGGTAGCCTCTCTGGGATGCTGTGGGGGATAGGGGGACTTTGGACTCTGAGTATCTGCACTATTATTTCACTCCCTTTCTTTTCTTATTGTATGTGTACAAATAATTAAATATATCTGTCATTATAATTTTTTAAAAAATTTATTTTCCTACTCTAATCTCTCTTCTGCCTTTTTGTCCAGTAGGATAATATATTTTATATTCTCACTCTCACCTTCTAGGCCATGTGAAGGCTTCTGACTTTGTTCTGTGCTCTTACTCTTTGCACAAGGAACCCTGGTCCTGGTGAAAGTGGGATTTATGCAGTCAACATGGAGCGTGGCACTGGTTTTATTTGCTGAGGGTTTGGAAGTACAGTGCAGTGTGTAGCCAGGTGGGTGTTCATTGCTTCCAGGTAGAGAAGAATTTTGAAAATATAATTTTAAAAAATCTATCTCTTTTGCTATTCCCTTGTATTCATTGAAAGACCCAAATAATTTCTGGGAAAGAAATATCAAACGTGAAACTCCATTTATCACTGTCACCGGGAAAAACGCCCTTTCCAAAGTGAAAACCAGACATGTAAAAGCACCAGTTCTGTTGAAGTCATTGCTTGGTGTCGTCTTCATGACCTTTTCCCAAAGCTACAGTGATTTTTAATGTTCTTGAAAATTCTCCTCTAACATCCTAAATCTTCATGGATAAAGCTCCAGGCATTAAAAGCCTCCATCCTCATTTGCCATTATCTCTTTTCCCGACACCCTCACCTGCTATGGGCTTGCTGATGCCTGCGTGGGATCAGCCAGGTTGGACTTTCGGAGGTTCTTCCCCAGTCCACTGTTATTTATATTTTCTCAGATGGTCTCTTGACTGATTTATGGAACGGTAATTCTAAAATAAACAGGGGATAGTGTTGATGTTCAAGCTAAAATGATTTGTTGGTGCTTAACTGCGACCTTGCACGTTCTTAGCTCTGCATCCTTGTTTCCAAACAATCCTTTCCACACCTGTCGCAGAGCCCTTGGCCTTCCCTAAAACAGCATTACCATAACATTAAAAAACAAGGTAAAGCCCTCACTTAAACATACCAAGAGCTGACCTGTGTTAACTCGTGCTTTTTCTTCATTAGCAAGGAAAAACTTGATATCTTGACTTGTAAATTATCTTCTGCTTCAGACACGGACTGCCCTCTGTAGGTTACCTTCACTCCCCTCACCCAAGCTGCAGGCTGTGTCTGGATACCCACTCCCCGCGTTGTGTGCACGGTATAACTTGAGCTGAAGAGCTCAGGGAAAGCTTAGAGCTGGTGCTTCGGTGTGCTTGAGAAAGCAGCAGGGCTCTGATTAAAATGCCGCAGTGCAGCGCGGAACGGGACAGCTCCCCGCGGTGAGCAGCTCGCCCCGCTGACGGTGAGTGCTCATCTCTCACCGTTGCCACACCCCAAAATTCCTTCCCACAAAAATGAGAGCTTGTTTAGCAGCAGGTGCTGCGCTGGCGATAGGGAAAACTCGTGATTTTACCCTTGAAACCTTTCTTCCGAGGCACTGTAAACCTGCGTCGTTCCTACAATTTTCTCTCCCGGTTCAGCCGTGTGCATTTAATGCCTTTTATGCAGCTTCGTGCCTCTAGACAAAGCAGGCGTGCTGTGGATGCAGAAATGCTGCCAGCAAGAACTTTCCTTGCTTCTTTCTAGTCCCGTGAGAGACTCTTCTCTCTCATGGAAGCTATCAGTAGAGTTTTTGTAAACTATGAACACCTGCAACCTGGCTAAGACTTGTTTACAGTACAGTAGGAAAACATTTTGACGCTGGATGTTGTAGGGCTTTAGCCAATCTCCCTAAAGGGGGTGGATGGTCCTCTGACCAATTAGACCAGGAGAAGAAAGTCTACAAGAGAGTTGTAAGAAAATGAAATAAATCAATCCTGCTGCACAATTCCTGCCTGCATCTCTCTTCTCCTCTCGGCTACCGTGGGACACAACAACATTACTAGAAAGGAGCAAGAAAAGTTCTTGCTGGTGGTATTTCTGTATCTACAGCTGCCCTGGGAGCTAAGTATGGATCCTCCTCGTGTCACACGGAGCTCGCAGTCAGTGACTGCACCAGCTGGTATGGGCTCCTCAGAGACCTTCTGCCAGGCACAGCCAGTGGTGAGCGGGTGCCTGACGTGATGTGTCACTTTTTGTGTTGAAGAAGAGCATGAGAGACAGCGAGAGACCTCTGAAGGACTCTGATGGAGAGCTTTGTGGAGTATTCCAAAATCCTCAGCCTTCTGCAGATGTGCCTTGGCGTGAATAATGATTTAATCAATATTTAAAGATACTGCAGCATTTAACATAGTCACATTTAACAGTTTTTGGAGCCTATGTCGGGTTTTTTTTATAATGTTTGAGGATTTAAACCTGCATTCCAAATCTTAAAATAATTAATTGAGCAAAACAGCGCAGTTAGTGGTAAGGCTGTGGTCCTGTATATTATAAAGAAAAAATATGCCTGTTTGGAGGGGTAACTTCAGTCAAACCTGGTGCAAGTGGGCCTTTTCAGGAGCCTCAGAGAGCTGGACTGATATTCCACCTGGAAGGGCAAGTTAGTGCTCATCAGACAGAGCTGAGACTGGCTGGTTGCCTTTTGGGATGTGAGTGATATTAGCTGGACTCCCTAATCCTTTGTTTTTCTCGGCCTGGGCAGTTTCAGGATGTAGGGGTTGTTTTCAGAGGAGGGAAAACTCATGCAGTGTGTTAATTTAGTCAAAACCAGTTTGACAGGAGAATACCTCTGCTCATCACGCTCTAAAAGTGTGATGCAGTGGAGTGTAACCCACACTTGCTCTTCAAAATACTGTGGTTCACAAATTCATAAGGTCCCCTATCTTCACTAAATGAATTTTCTCTTCTGTGGAGTTGAACATCAGAAGAAGATTTTTTTGTATAATACATTTTCTAGCCATGATGGGACTGTGTGATCTCTCTCTCTGCCCGGCTTCCAGACTTCTTCCTGATGAGAAGACACGAATCAAGCAGTGGTTTCCAGATTTTTGTTCTTTTTCATTTCTTTTTTCACTAGTTAATTACCCTCGCTGTTGAAGCAGAGTTTGCATTTGTCAGGCACAACTTCCTCTCGGAGTTTCTTGTTACGCCACCTTTGACCAAATTAAGGAGCTCTTCTGTGGCAGATATTTTTCTCCCCTAAGCTGATCTATCTTGTATCTTTTTAAAATTACTTTTCTCTCCACAGGCTTTAACCCAGCCTTTGAATGCAGTTTGCTCCTCTGAAATCTTTTCACATATTTAAAATATTTATTTTGAAAAAGTGGGCACAAGGGGTGGACGCAATATTTTGATGGTTGTTTCAGCACTGCTGTAGAGTAGCATAAAAATATCTCTCAGACCCTCTTTGCTGTTTTTATGTATACCTGTGACCTTGCTGGTCCTCTAGCAGCATTTAGGGGAAATATATTCAACTTCTAGTCACTCCTAGGGAATGTTTTACTTTTAGAATGAACCTACAGCTCTCTAGTGCATAGATTTCCTTCTATGTCCTCTATTTTAAACACAAACAAGGGCTAAAATACGTTTTAGGATAAAATATTTTGGTTTTTCAATCCATCTCTTTAATCGGACCTATCACACTAACAATCAAGGTACTTTGAAAAAATTACCCATGATTTTATTCACGTCTTTTAATTTGTCCTTCACCTGCTGGCCTTTTAAGATGGAATAAAGTACATTGATTAACATCAGTTTGTCATTACAGCTCTCACATTCCAGTACAATTTCTCACTGAAAATTAATTCTTTAATTCTTTTCATTACCTGTAATCCGTTTAACATTGGTGTGGCGTAGGGTTAGAGTAGTCAGACTGGTAAGGGACTTTGAAGAACATTACCAAAGCCTGAGATTACAGGTTTTTACCATTTTCAGCTAAGTTGGCAGGAGCATATGATATTACTTCTTGGAATATGAATGAAATAGCCATTAAATATTTCAACTTAAATATGTAAATTCAAAGGAGATGGTTAAACTGTGAGTAGCAATCTTATATTTCTGTTAGAACTTATTTTGTTTCTGATTTCTTCGACAGGAAAAAGCACAAGTGAATCTCGTCAAAATTCTTGCGAAGCTTAACTATATTTGTTTCATTTCCTTTAAAGTTCCACAGGACTTGCATTAATTAACCAGTTTTTCTGTCCTCAGCAGGTAAGATCTCTAAGGTTGTTTTCCTAAGGAGCAGTTGAGATAATGAGTTCCAATATCCTTTCCTACGCGAGTGATTAATAATAACGATAATAAAAAATCTGCAGCCCTGAGCACTGTGTGTCCTTGTAGAGAGCATGTCCTGCAGGCCTTGTGCCTCATCAAGTGTCCATCATTTAGATTTAGAGTGTCTTTTGAGCTCTGTACCTTAAGCAGCTGTTCTGTGCCCGCTTTGAAACAAAAATGAAATGATCAAAGCGAGTCAAGTGGGAATGCATTATTCACTGTGTCTGTTTAACCACGGTGGATAGATAATATGGCATTCAGATACCCCATGACATATTCAAAATTACAACTACGTCTCTGAGAAGTGTAATCAATATGGAGATCAGTCATCTGAATTATCACTGGGGGCTATTTAATCCTCTCACCCTGACTGTGAAATTTGGTGTATCTCAAGCGGTGAAACCCTGCAGATTGCAAACAGAAAGAGTTAAATTTGCAACACTCGATTTCCTGTACAGTTTTTACCACAAGAACAGCTTTTTGTCCCGCCTTCCTGTCATTGCCATGAGAACAAGACAACATCATTTATATCCTCAGCGCAGCAGTAGCGAAACCATAAACTTCTAAGGCACTTTAACCTTTTTAATATTCAGTGTTTTCATTGGTTAGCCTTTCACCTTTCCTTCGCGGGTTACTGAGGCAATAAACAAGGGACTGGCTGAACAATTGGTGACTTAAACTTCAGAACACTTTAAATGTCACTGACATATATTTTACAGATTTTTTTGGAAATGCCAGTACAACGGACTCAGCTCGGGCTGATCAAACCCCTCTTTTCTGCTGCGCATCAAACCCAAAGCTTCCTTGGTGAGTCTCCATACCGCGTTGAGTTCACGATTTAAAGGCTGGAGCAATGGCTGCTTTATAGTGAAGTTTATTCTTAGGCTAAGTCCGTTTCAGTCCATGGGCAAAAGCCCGAGAGAAACAGCAAAAGTTCCTTCAAAATATTGGCAGTGACAGCGTAAGAGCAGATAACAGCAGGAGCAGCAACAGCGGCAGCGTAGGATGGCAAGGGCCAGCACTGGACCCCAAAATTAACACACTTTATTGCTAAATTATCCAATGAGAAATTAACACGACTTTCACCACCATCTATTCTGACCTATCCAGGTCGGACTCTGATTTACGGCGATGGTCGTAAATTTTACATAAAATCTGCGCAAATAGTCTTGTTTATACACACGTGGTTCTATCTTGTTTTTATGTTGGAATGCAAAACTACAGTAGCTGTGTTTTGGTTTTGTCTAGAACAGAGCTTTGCAAGAGGCGAGATTAGGTGCTTTTACTGAGTCTAAGAACTTTNTGCCACACTGCGGGGTAGGCATTTCATCAGAGAAGCTGTTGTTAAACATCGACGTTAAAAAATTGGTGGAGTCCCCATCCCTGGAGGTGTTCCAGAAATGACCAGGCCTGGCCCTCGATGCCACGGTCGGGTTGACAACGTGGGGATCAGTCAGAGGATGGACTCGATGGCCGTGGAGGTCTTTCCCAGCCTAAATGTTTCTGTGGCTGTGCGCACGGGATTGAGGACGGGATACAGAACGTGGTTTGGATTTTCTACGCTGCTGGTGCTGGGCTCGGTGGCACGGACAGAGGTGTTTGGTGTAAGCCCAGTTTCGGCTGTGAGGGTGCCTTGGGAGTGTCTTTTCCTCAGGAATCACTGACCCTGCTGTGCCTTGAAGTTCACCTTATCCTTCCCTCAGGTCAAGTGCAGAGGTGGGGAGAGAACCTTTGCTGCTCTAGGTGTGCGTGGTGAGGTGGCTTTGGGTGGCAAAGGTGATCGGGCTGAGCTGTGCTGGCTGCAAAGGAGGTACGTGGATTTTTCTGGCTGCAAATCCAGCTATTGAAGCAAGACAAAGTTTGGGCTTGGAAGACAGTGTAAAATGAGACCTCTAGAATTTGTCAGCTGAGAGAAGACCGGATGAGTTTAGTTCACTAAGCTTAGAACAAGCTGTAAATCAAAGAGCCAGGGTATTTAAAAAAAATATTTTAATGGGGACAGCTGCAAGAAGCCAGATTGAAGCCCACAGTTGCAGTAACCAGGACAACACAAAGGTTTTAACAAAATTGAACATCGATAAGGATGCAAAAACCTGCCTTGCTTCGTTATCTTTAAATTTTAATAGCTTAGTGACTGGCAGAAGGTGTCTTTATAATTTTTTTATATTTGCATGGAACACTTGATCTTTCCTGATGAGCCACCAGATATCAGAAGGGGCTTTATTTTTCCTTTTGTTTAAAAGCATTTGCTCCACATCATTGATTTTTAAATTTTTTAGAAGCATGATAGCATGGAATTGTTCATTTAAAATCGGGAATTTCACAGTCCAAATAGATCAAAATAAGAGCTCATGATTTTTACTGCAGCTTTTGTGACTTCCATATTCTGACTGTTCGGGTGCCCCTCAGCATTACGAATAGCAAATTGCCCTTAAAGATGTTTACATTTGTTTTGCATTAACGACGTAGTTTCTGATTGTGTTTGGAATGTTTCTTTGTGTTTACATATGAGCTGCTGTACTGAGTGCCACCAGCTAAACAGCACACGAAATCTTACAGCTCATGTATTTCAAGGGAAATGGAAATTTCTGTGACATTATTTACGCATGCTGCTGATGCTGAGACTGTCGGTGAACAATGGGCAGAAAAGCAGATTTAAGAAACAAACAGCTGTGTCACAAGGGCTCGGAATGAGTTTTGTGTTGACAGCAGACCAGCACAGGAGAAGACTAACAAGGCACAGAAAGCCTGAAAGCCAAACAATCCCTAATCTTCCAAACGATCCCATTCCCACTGACAATTTGCCTGCAGCAAGATACAGATCCTTCTTTTGGCAAAGGATATTTACCTTTCCTTCTTAAGGGGTGTTAGTCTCGTTGAAAGAAAGATGGAAGTTCAGTTTTCTCGGAGCTTTCTGTTCACTTTTACCTTCTTTCCTCTTTTCTTATCTCTCCAGACTGCCAAGTCTGAAATATGGAATAGTAAGCTGCAGACCAAAGCCCTTGTTATTTCTTCAAATCTTTCAGCACCGCCTGCCATTAAAGCTTTTAACCATACCGAAGATCACTGATGTAAAACCAGAGCAGTGCTGCTTTTTCTAGGTGTGCTTTTTATGGAATAGCAGGACTGCTACATAAATGGTGGTGAAGTTGCAGCTGGGGCTAATGAAATATTGTCTGGAGCAAGGGAGTGCTTTAAAGAACCC
Organism: Mystacornis crossleyi; assembly: GCA_013400655.1. NCBI lineage: Eukaryota > Metazoa > Chordata > Aves > Passeriformes > Timaliidae > Mystacornis > Mystacornis crossleyi. The sequence continues at coordinate 40,920 of VYZQ01049939.1, forward strand.
ACAATGGATGAACCTGCAGGTCCCATCACATTCGTGGGCTTTGGAGAATCACACGTGCGTATTCCTTCCAGGGAAAAATATATATATATATTATCAACAGGACAGCCCAGTAAATACATCAGGGCTGGATAGGGGGAGAGATTCAGCCAAAAAAAGCAGAGCAAAATACGTCCTAAATGTACATTTGTCAAGAACTGTGTTGCAGTTCTCAGAATCCCACTGTGGTGGTCACTGCAGAGAAGAGGGTGAGTGGGACTGCCTCGTTTGGAGGTTGTGCTTTGCACGTTTTGCAAACAATATCAAGCCTCGTGGGGAGGAGATAAAATGTAAATTTAGGCTGTATGCTTCCTGGGGGAGCAGGTATGGGTAATAGAAGATTTGAGCTTATGGGAAGCCAGCCAGCTGGTAGCTGGCACAATTTGCAGCTGGAAAGGGAAATTAAAACATGGGAGCCCACTTCTTTGTCATTTGATGTTTTTAATAATGTTATTAATGCAGTTTATATTAAACAGTCACCAAAGACAAGGTGAGTGACTCGCCGTTAAATTAGTGGGCTCCTTTTTCTGCCCATAAAACCTGTTTTAATTCTAAGCGGCAAGCCCAAAAGATATTAAAGAACTACAGCTCCTCCGTTCTGCACAATATCACTTTAAAATAAAGTTAATCTAATTCATGATGTGCATCTATAGGTTTTACAAGAACCTATAAATTTCAGGAAATTAACCTCCTCATAATCACATGTTTAAGCTAGTCTTTTTGAACAGGCATCTTATTTTAGGTTAATCACTGCTGATTTTTTTCATAAATCTGTTCATGTTCAGTCTCTTGAAAGGGAAAAGAAAGTTGCTTTTATTTTATTTATCAAATTGGAATTTCTTTCAGTCACTTGTATTAGGAAATGCTTACTGCTAATGAACGTACAGGCACACGTCACTGGATATCTGCTTTCACGCTAATTAACTAATTATTCAATTATTATGCAGATCAGTGAATTTGTCATGGTTTATTTCGCGAAGCAGGGAAAAATTTTGAGGTGAGATGAACCAAACTCAATAATACTGATTTCATTAGCGATGGGCAACTTTCAGTTGAAGGTGTGGCTTAAAAATCATAATGCAGTTATATGAGGTCATCCTGCAGGTACTTTCAGAAGGTCTCAGTTTATTCCTTTTATTCACACCTCCCCTTCGTGCGCTGCCAGAAGTTCCTGAGCTGACTTCTGAGGGTTGAAACAAATATAAACTCCATTTCAAGCCAGTGTAATTATGAAGTTGTCTCTGAGACTTTTATAAGCACGCACAATTCTAATTTTCAGCAAACATCAGATCCGTCACCTCGGTTGTTATCTACATCTTAAGTCGAGAGCACTTCACCAGAAGTTGCTTTCTGCTGATTAATATTTACCTGCGTGGTCTTGCCAGTCAGTATTTGAAACCCAGAAGGCACCAAAACAGAGTTCAGATCCTGTAATCACGACAATGCTCCTTCTGAAGATGCCGCAGCAATTTTAGAGCGAGATTAACACAGTTTGCATCCACCGAGCAGTGACCCGATACCCGATGCCTTTCTGAGAGAGTTTTAGCAATTTGTAGCATTTCAAAAACCCAACTTGGCGGTTTGAAACAAACATCTTTCAAACTCCCTGAGAAGGGAAAAACCAGTTTTAAGTACAGAGCTGGAATACAGAAGGGTTTAGCAGGAAAAACGGACACTGGGATTGTTGAACGCCGGGAAAGGCTTTCACAACTCCGAGCTTCTCTTTCAGCAAACAGCGTTTTTATTCCACTGGCAGCAAAGCCAGTTCTCTTTTTTATGTCCACAAGGAGTGGATTTGCTGAATGACTTGACAGATAAAATGTTCTTCACTCACTGTCAAACATAAATGGCAGCAGAAGTTTTGTAGCCTCATTTCTGGGGCCCCTTACCCTCTTTCACCGTTACCTCCTGTCGTTCAGTGAACTGAGATATCTGCTGTCTGTCTTCTGCGTGAACCTGGGACTTTTTGTGTCAGGTCCTCTCTCCGGAAAATGAGTTTAATCTAGTGTTTCATAAGGTCTGCTTTTGGTGGCATTTCCCTCCATCTCACTACTAAACGAGCTATTTTTCTTTCGGTGAAAACGGGGATTTATGACCCCTTTAACCAAACACTGGACAAAGAAAGGCTGGGATATTTCTGAGACAAGCTGTGCTGCTGTGTTACTGCTACTTTTGCATCACAAGGTGCCACATTCAGTGTGAGAAACTCCTCACCAATTGAAATTACAGTCTCCTGGGTGTACAGAAGGCATAAACTGAAGAGAATCAGCTTGGGAAAGGCAGCATTCATTGATAATTCACCTCTTTTTTGTGTGTGTGTGTGTCGCTAAGCTAATAAGGAGAATAGCTGAGACCCACAGACTGCTTCCTTTTCTATTGTCCCCTAGAGTGTAGCTTGAGGGACTAGAAGAGTGAAAATTAAATTACCTTCTCATGCTTCAGATGAGCTGGATACCAAGGGACGCTTGAATAAAGTTCTAATCAACAGCCAGTTTTCTCTGTGTAGCCAGAGAGGAGAAAAAAAAACCCCACGAAGGCAGGATAATTATAGAGTCAGTCTTTGGCACAGCAGTGAAAGGGAAGCCAAGGAACGACCTGCTCCTCTGAGGCATGAAAAGCTGGTGTCGTCAAGGTGTGCTGCCTCCTGACCCCGTTTCCTCTGTGTGCTGCTCTGAGCAGGTGGCAGGGAATGTGGTTGGGGTGTGTGTGTGTGTGTGTCCTTCCCACAACCGAAACCTTGGGAGGGTTTTTGGCACCCTTTATTTCACAGGAGGCGTTCAACCTGCCCTGTCGTCTCAAAGTCTCCTTGTTCTCACTGACCTTGCTTTGTCCTTGCCTAAGCACACGCCTGGGAGGTGGAAGACCTCATAATATGTGTTTTCAATTGTGTGATGAAGCTTTACATCAGTAAAATTGGAGTCGCCAGAGGGAGACTGAGACATGGCCATCTCCTTATACCTTTGCAAATTTTCTGAGACCTGTGATTATCTGTGAGCTCAGATCTCTGAGTGTCT
>VYZQ01049940.1:0-15962 GCA_013400655.1 Mystacornis crossleyi
CTGTCTTTTCAAACTAAGACAAAGGACCATAAAAGCAAAGGACTGCCTAGGAAAAGAACATTTCTCACTGTGAGGAACTGGCCTCGACATTCTGCTGGTTCTCACCCAGCTGCTCTTCCACGACCTCTCCTCAGCAGAACAGGCAGGAAATAGAAGGCAAAAGAGATCCTGGGTCAAAATAAAGACAGGGACACCACTTACCAGTTATGATCATGGTCAAAATAGGCTTGATTTGGGAAAAACTACCTAAATTAATTAAAACACTGTCTCTGGCACCTGGAGCACCTCCTCTCTTTTTTTCTCACCTTCGTGTTGTAGGGTTGATTCTTACACTCTATTTTTTTTAATTCCCCCTCATCTCTCCATTCCTGGGCACAGTTTTGCCCTTTCTTAAACATATTTTTCTTGGAGGTGCCACCAGCTTCACTGATGTGATCAGCCGTGGTCTGTGGTGGGGCTGGCTCCACAGCAGCCCCCAAAATTTCCATAATTTGTGGGGCTGTTGTGGAGCCGGCGGGAAGCAGCTGGGAGTGTCTGTGTCCTTCCCACGGCAGTCCCTGGAATTCTTGCACAGAGCTCTCCCCCCACACACCTCCCCTGCTGCCAAAACCTTGCCACCTACACCCAGTACATCTGCTTTCTTGGTCTGTTGAAAATATTGCAAAGACGTAATTATAACGCTCCCAGAGAAGCGAAGTCTTCTCGTTTGTTCCCACATTTTATTTGCTGATATGCATGTTAACATTTTAAATAATTTTCTTGCGAAACCCCCACAAATTACTGAAATAGAAGCTCCTAGACCTTTTCAAAGGATTCTAAGAAAAGGAGCATATCTGCCAAAAATGGCTCCAAAAAAAGTCAGATTCCCAGGTGTAGTGTAAACTTTTGAAAATGTTTACAGATACTGACAGTTTTCCAATCTTGGATAAGTGTCTAATCCTTCTGTGGAGCAGCTTGTCCTAGTTTTCATTATTTCTGGCATAGGAGGGTAAACTGCATGCAAGATTCATCATTTCCTCCTGGTGTCTAAAATCACTTTCTTTGAAAAATAATCTATGGAAATTACTTTCCACTCACAGCTTCCCTTAAAACTTGCCCAGGTTGAAAGCAGTCCAGTAAATCCGCAGTGGGAAAAGGGGTAAATGGACTTTTCTCCTTCACTGATGCCTTTCCTAATGCAGTTACCTGCACCACGTGAGCACCAAGAGGTGCCATCCCAGTGGAAATTCCTGTCAGGAATGATGCCAGAAGGTGGGAAGCTGAGGGAGCACAAGGGAAAGAAATGCTGTCTCTGTGATGCTCGAGCTTTAGGAACCCCGAGTGCAGATTGGATTCCCTCTGCTCTCCCAGGGCTGGATGAGCCAGTAATTTCAGGTCAACAGGAGAAAAGGTCTGTTCCAGGTCAGCAGCTGGAACACGGCTGAGCCCTGTCTGATATACTGGAGACGAGGTTTCCTTTAATGTTTTTACAAGGATCTGCGTGTCCAGGCCTTTCATATTTTTGAAAGGGCCCTCACCTATTAGCAAACATCTCTTCTTGTCTGGTGTAAGAGACGGTCCGAAGTTCCCTCATCTGCCTCACGATCATCGACAAGGATTGAGACCCTAAAACCCCAGAAGGACTTTGGACAGGGTGGGTTCTGGCCTGGCTGACATGAATGTTTTCCAAGCATTGTCTGCAGGTGCGCTCGCTGTGACGCATTCCTGAGAAAATGAGCGTGGCTACGGTACACCTCTCCGGATTGCGAGGCCGTACGGAATGGTTTGTGCTGTACGCTCGCTCCTGCTGCCCCAGACAATGAGACTCCTGACTATGCTTGTGGTTTGGTCAGATAACCCCCCGGGCTTTCTGAAAGGACTATAAAAATGACTTTCCCGACTCCCCACTTTCGAGTACTCCCCACGGAAGACGACGCGTCCCTCGCCTGGGTTTCACGAGGACGTCGCCCGTTGGTAGCTATAACCCCTCTTTCTCCTCTTTTCTCTGCTATACTTTATTTCCTATATCTCTCCCTCTTTCTATCGCATTCATATGTAACACCAATAAAGTGCTTTTATGATTAATTGAAACCCCCGTCTTGCTACTCTTTTGCACCCGGAGATCGGCTATAGAACCTACCATGATTCCCGCTGGTTCGGATCGTGACACCTGGAAACTGAGTATTTCCAGTCTGAAAGGGGTGATTTGCATGTCCTTCCTGGAAGTCCTTCGAGTCGTCTCTTTGTCCTCTGTTCTCCTGCCTCTTGGAATAGAGTGATGCCTCTGACTTTGCTCACCTGTATTTTACACATCCATTGTGTGTTTGCAATGCACGAAGTCTCCTGAATGCTCGGTAAGAATTTCCACAGCCTTTCTGTCTTTGTGCACCCTCCTTTCATTCCCTTCATATGGGTAGCAGGAAAAGAAAGAGAGAGAGAGAGGAAATGTCTTGTCTGTGGCCCACCCTTCTGAACTGAGCCAGAGTATCAGCAGGGAAGCAGAGAAATGCCACCTCATCGTGCCTGGATTCCTCCTATAAGCTCTACTGCAAGGGATAGTAACTGCTTAATGAAATTACTCAAAGATAATGCCATGAAATGCACTCTAAGGTCCCCAAGCCATCTGTTCCCGGGTCTTCCCAGCTACTGATGTTGTTATTGTACTGAAATAAATTCTAAATGCGGCTAAGCATCCTTCGAAAATTAGGTTTTTCATTTGTGGATGCCTACATATCTCTACATATCGCCACTTTTCTGACAAGCTGTCCAATAAAAATAAATTAATTAACATGCAACACAGATCTCAGAATTGTTGCTTTGTGAGTGGTCATTCGTGCATCTGATGGCTTGAAATTTTTATCTGCCCTTTTATGTAAATCACTGACCATTGCAGCCCACAGTCCAAGTACTTTTGTTCCTGTTTATTGGGTTATTGTCTGAAATGTGATTTGTTTTCAATTTCAGAAACAACATATTTTCTGGTTCTGTGTTGCAGATTTTCAGCTGAATGCTTTCAACAATGTCAGTAAATAAACCTGATTTTCCCACAGTTTACCCTATAAAGAGATGGGAGAATAAAAGCTGCAAAATGGTCAGTGTTCTTGCAGAAGAATTGATCTCCTTTCTCTTTGCTTATGGCAATCAATCCATCTGGATACTTCTTGCCAACTGCTTCTTACTGACTGTGTTCAGCAGGTATAAAATAATTTATTTTGATGGCATTTGCTTCTTAACTTGCAGAAATGCGTGCGGTGAGTGCTCGCTATAATTAATATTAGTTGCCAAGCATACCTATTCACATTTATAACTGAGATGCAGTACTTGTGTCTGTTTAACCTGGCTGAACTGGTGTTTTACACCACCCCGAAGCCAGGAATCAGTATCTAAAAGATAGATGTGCCATCAGCAGTGCTGGCTCAAAAAGGAGTTTGAAAGTATGTGCTCACATGCTATTTACAGAAAAGAGTATGTGGATTGTTGCAGTGTTTTAGTATCCCTGCATTTTTCCAAGTTATTTTTGGGAAATACAGGAATTTACCTTTTTTTCACCAAAACTATTTTGTTGATGATTTCCTGTTTGTTTGGGTTTTTAGGCTGCATAAACTCCATAATTTCTTGCGGTCTGCTTTCTTTTAAATTGACTTTAAAAAGTATTAAATGTAAAATTTTTTTTACATTTAATATCTAGCATTCTGTCTCCATCCAGGCAACTCTGTAGATTATCTCTGAGAACAGGATTAGTGAGAATTGGTTTTGGTGAGGGTTCCAAGGTTACTCAGCTGCTTTAAGCAAGATGCTCTCGGGAGTTCTTGCTTGAAGAGATATCTTTTAACGCAGGCTGGTAACACTAAAATATCACACTGCTCCCTGATAAAGAGGGAAACTTTGCATTAAATGTCCTAAATAACCTTTGATTTACCCTGGTACACACTAAGGGGTGTGGGTGTACTGCAGTGAGCCCCTAGTGCCAAGTTATTCTGGCACTGACAGTGAATGCTTTCGGAGTTCATATTTCACCAGGGAACTCTGGATGAGAAGATGGGAATGAACTTAAGGTTTTGGGTTTGTTTGTTTTGTTTTAGCTTCGTCTACCTTTTTTGCGTTGGTTGCGTTTGGTGGAGGGGTATTAAAAGTCTATCTTATTTATGGTGTACTCTTTGCATAAAAGAATCTGATTTTGTAGCAGTAGATGGAGAAATATCCTGTCTCAATTGCAAGGCCGAGCTCCCCTGACCTGCTTATCAGAGTCCAACCCTGCAGGTTTTCACTTTGGGCTCTGTGATGGTGTTTTACACAGCCTCTGCTGTGCCTTAAGATGATGTTTGCAGTCGTACCCGTCCGGTGATGGCCCTTTGCACGCCGGGGATTTGCAATCCTCAGACCCCAATCCCCAGCAGCAGCGCTTCCCCCTGGCCTTGGGACACAGCCAAGGAGCGTTCCCAGCCCGGACTTGTACCAGGAGAGCAAGCAGCAAGTTTTCACAGCAAAATCCTTTCACTTCAGGGGTCAAATTGACATCAGTGTCTACTACAAGGAAATTCTTTCATACGAGCCCTGGAGCCCACGGTGGCCACACCTCCAAGGCCGAGCAGGATCTGCGCTGCACGCCCGTCCTGCCGTGGGCGCTCTGGGCGACGCACAGAGGGAGGTCCCCGCTGTCTGAAGGGATATTATTTTTGTTATCTCCCTTTTGCTTCCCATATTAACTCTTCTAATTGATAGTTTGATCAACAAAGCCTGAACGCTGCTCTCAGGGGTCTGTCACAAACACCTGGAGGGGTTTCGGATAGCGAGAATGAGGGAATCGCGGAATATCCTGAGTTGGGAGGGACCCACCAGGATCACCCAGTCCAACCCCTGGCCCTGCACAGAAACCCCAAAATCCCATCCTGTGCTTCCCTGAGAGCGGTGTCCAAACACTCCTGGAGCTCTGGCAGCCTTGGGGCCGTGCCCATTCCCTGGGCAGTGCCCAGCACCCTCTGGGGGAAGAACCTTTCCCTGATCTCCGTCCTAAAGTCAGTGGAACAGTCTCAAATAGGTAGTGGTTAAATATGGGATTGAAATAAAAAAAAAAAGCTCAGTGATGAAATGAGAGTTAAAATGTGTATTAGCTTGGCATGTAATAGAGAATTATTGTAGAAAGTGAAGGCTTCAACAATTTTTGAGACATTTTGACTGTTTTGTAGAAAGTGAAGGCTTCAATAATTTTTGAGACATTTTGACTGTGTTTTCAAAAAACCAGGCATAGATAATACACAACCCAAGAATTTCTCAGTTCTCTAAAATATACTTTTTAGGAGTGGGCAAAGTAGAAAAGCATCGGACAACAAATATTATCTAAAAGCTCGTGCTGTATTATATAGTGTCATCTTCTAGTAATCCACACCTACTTTGCTAACTCCTGTTTCTTGACAAGCTATAAATAAATATTGCAGGTCTTTAAATGTACATATATAGAATAAAGAATAAAAAGATTTTTTCATTATATTTCTGTCAAATAAATTATAGGCAGTATTTCTGTCAATAACAGAATTAATATCAATTTTAGTGCACTTCAGAAGCAGCTAAAATTGAAGAAAATGAAAAATAATTATAAGGCAGTTCCATGACCAGCAAATCTCATGATCATGAGAATTATTTTCAATCCAGGGTGAATGTGTAATGCATAAAATGATGGTATTGTTGGCATATGGACTACAATGGTTATCTTCAGCCAGGAGTTTCAGTCTTTGGTCATGAATTTCATACAGATTTCTCCCAAACAATCTGAATTATTCACATTTGTAATATGTACTTATACAGAGAGCTCTTACAAACTCTCAAAAACAGCCTGATGGTTAGTTTTAAGATAAAAAAAATATTTTTATGGCATGAAAAAAAAAAAAAGAAGTCCAACCTCTCATGTAAGTTAAATACATCATTCTAAGTACTTGATTCAGATCAAATTTTAATATTAATATAAAAAGTCAGTCTAGATTTACATGCTATTCACAGATATTCAGGGCTGAAGGAGACTTAAGTCCTTCTCCTTCCTCTTAAGCAGGAATTAACCCTGACATATTTGCATAATTTGTTTTTATAAATTCCACCGGCTGAGGCAATGTCAGCTCACCTTCTGTTTCACTAGAGGCTGACGAGCATCATTTTTAGAAACAGTTCTTTAATATTTCATTTAATCTTTGCTGATGGCAGCTCCCCCAAGGTGGGATGCGGGTCTTGAGACGTGCAAGACTTCACCACCTCACCCCCCTCCAGGGAAACTTCCCCTCCCAGGGAGGCTGGAAGGGAAGCAGGGGCTGTGCAGAGGGACAGCCAGGGTGTGGGATAAACATTCATCTCCACTTCCAGAGCATGAATCTGCAACGTTTTTAACACCAAGCCCATCAGCTGAAGGAAGGCAGCTTGGTCACCCAGCGGAAATCTGGCTGGGTTTAACGAGCAGGGTCCATTTCAAACAACTATTAAGCACAGAATATGGTCATTTTGAGACAGCATCAAGCCCTCGATTTCCTCAGTTTTTTTGTTGCTTAGCTACCAAGGTTCTGTGCGCACTAAAAATACCGTATTGGGTGACGGAATAATCTGTGGAATAGCTGTAACAAATTACAGAAATCACTGCAAATGACGGCAAAATTACAAAGTGTGGCCACGGTAGGTACAGAATTGAAAATAATCCTAAGAGAGGGAGATTGGTTTTTCACAGTTAATTCTGAATCCAGGTTTATGTTTCCATACCTGGAAGTCTTGTGAAAGAAACAGATTGTGATTATCTCTCTAATTAATATGATGGCAGCACTTCATCTGGGGTTTACCTGCACCTGCAATTAATGTTACAGTCAGGCTGCTGTGTTCATTCAGCACTTAGTTTACAGCATCTTTCATCTGATAGAGTTGAGGGAAAATCCTTACCTGGGGACCCCCACGCTGTGTTTCATACTGTCTATCATTGCAGTCAATATAATTTATCAATTTAAATAAAATTTGAATTGAACACTTCCAGGGATGGGGCAGCCACAGCTTCTCTGGGCAAAGATCTGGAGGGTTTCTTGAAATGTTTTTCTGTCTCTCAGGTTAGGAAGACAGGTAGAATTCTAAATTTATGGGTATTCTGGCGAATTCTTACTTGTATCAACTGAATTTTTACTGTAATTTGTAAGAAAGTTCTGCTCCTCCCTTCATAATCTGTTCTCTTCTGTTCCATTTTTTCCCCTCTCATATGGAAGCAGTGCTTTTCAGAACATAGTTAATTTCTTCTTTCTGAAGTCCTCGGTATTCACTGAACAGGTCTCGAGATTATTTTATACCTTTTTTTCTGGATGTTGTAGCACTGGACTTCCTTTTATTGTGAGGCAGAGTGGTCCTCAATATACAAACAGTGGAATTAACATTTCCAGATCAAACTGAGAGTGCCCAGCAGCTACATTTGGCATTGCCACTGCTTTGCTCAGCACCAGCTGGCCATTTATGGCTGATGTGATATTTTTTTCTGTCTTAGGCACCATCAGTTACTTTAGGCTTCTAGATTTTTTGCAAAGTCAACTTTCTGACTTCAAGGAAAAGTCAAGAAACTAAGATCATCCACAGGAAAGTTTTGTAGCACATACAGGTTAATGGAAACACTGAAGAATATTTAGAAAAATCTACCAGTGTGGAAAGTTGGGGTTCCCCTTCTCATGGAAACCCTGAAAACTTGTGAAACCATCTGTAAACCTGACTTGCACTGTAAAATCTGTGTTTGATGACAAACAAAATAGTAGCAGACATTTTTCCTTCGCTCAGTCTACAGCATTTGAACCTGTTATTTTCCAACCACTGGCTGACTTTGCTGTAAAATTAAATTATTAAAGACAGAAAATCTTGTGAGGCTTTTGATGTCTCCTTCTTGTCATTGCTGTCCGTATTCATGAAGCAACCTGAATATTTATTCTCATCCGTGGGTGCATCCTTTTGATTTCTATCCTGGTGGCTGATCTGAAAAAGCCATGCGTGTGAGACGATAACATGAAAACCGGAATTAAATATTTGTGTTTCACTCTGTGAAGATAAAGACCTTAATCCATTTCCTTGTCAGAATTGAAATGAGAGGATTTGTCCTTGTGTGACCAAGTAATATTCTCATTGACTCCAGGTAACAAATGTTCAGTGTAATCTTGTTTTTCTAGCAAGTCAGGAGATGTAAAAAATGTTAATGCCAGGCACGATTAGGCATAAACTTTCCAAGTCAGCCCAGAATTGCTGGCTCTGTGCAGCACCTGGAGATACCTGGGACCAGAATTCCTTTGAAAACCCTGCAGAGAGGAGGGCTCTGCTGAGACCATCCCAAGAGTGGTGCTTTGGGGTTTGGTTAGGGAATGCTCCATTTTCCCAGTTACTTTCCTAGAAGGAAACGGGAGGGCGCCGATCTTGAGACTACACCAAAGGACAAAAGCTCTTCCAAAGGGCTGGTTTTGTCAGTCCTTTAATTGGCAGTCCTTTAACTGGGAGTCCTTTGATTGGGAGTCGTTTGATTGGGAGTCCTTTAATTTGTCAATCCTTTATTTTAATGTGGAATGAGTTTCCCACAGGGCCGGGGTGCTGATTCTGCCCCTGTCTGCTGGGTTATTAAAGCCTTGTAGAGTTATCAAAGCCATCCTGCACTGCTGGATCCTTCTCCAAACATGTGGCTACTCCTTTAAAACGCATAAAACATCACCGATGGGCTTGGACAAACAGTACTCACCACGGTGGCTGCTATTTCAGCCGTGCTTTTGCTCAGTTACAGGAACAATTCTGGGAAATCTTGGATGCTGTTGCCACAGTCTGAACCAAGTGTCCTTGCTCCCTGAATTACCTGAACGGACTACACTGCCAATACGGTGGCTGTACCTCAGCTTGCACAATTTCTCACCAGAAACACTCCTGTTATTATGGTTTGCAGGGTCATTTACGAAGACCAGATATAATCCAGTTAAAGGTGCGTGGAGGTGCTGGTGTGCTTTTCAACTTAGAGAAGATAATAAGGAACTAAGACTACCTGAGCACCTCGTGAAGCTCGAGAAAAAAGACTTCTTCCACTAATAATGCAGGCAGAAATACAAAGTGAGTAACAATTTCTACTCTCAGAATGGTCAAAGGGAAAGCTCGGTGCAGGGGTTTACTCAGAATCTCTTTCACCACAGTTTTCTGGGTCAAGCATTATTTATGTCCCATGTAGCGTCCCATTATTTTAGCAAGTTTATTTGTCAGATCTTTTCTTAGGAAGTAGTCACTCTAGGGTTTCTCCCTTTACCATCTTTCATTTTTTTTCTTTTTAAGAAAGAGACAGGACACCTGTTTATTTTGCAAGCAATTACAATTATGCAGCTCATTGTTTTTATAAACATACTTGATTTGAGTTTTGTCTTGAGTACCTAAATATTCTAGTTTATCACAGCGATTTTTAATCAAGCTTTTCACTGAACTTTGTCCAAATCTTGAATTATACCACTGTGGGACAGAAAAAGAGCTCTCCTTCAGCAACTCCAGCTCTGTTCTTTCCTTGTATGGCTCCCTAAAACTGTTTTTTCTGAATGGTACTTACTTTTTTAGTCGTAAACTATTTTAACTTTTAATGAGCTATCAAACCACATAAAGTTACATTTTCTGACTCCACTTTCATATTTCAGGTTGGTTGCTTAGTCAAAGCAATTTAATAGAACCACTGAAATTACGGCAGAGGATATGACATTTAGGACAAACAAAGCATGGAAGTAGCAGTGTATGGGTATAAAAAAAGTCTGCTGAAAAGCTGCATGGGATAAGTTGTAAGAAAGCAACACACTTAAGCAGCCATTCAGTACGTCAATTTATTAAGTTTAGCAGCATCCCCCTTCCTGTAACTCATGCCTGTCCTCGTGGTACCACTTATAAAAAGATTAAAGAGGGTCTGAGTGAAATTTTTCTCAGGACCTGTTTGCCATGTGAAGCAGGAGACCAGGAAGTGAAGAAGTTTGTGTAAGGGCTTCGCTGGAAGCTGCAGTGAGGGCTGCTTAGGCAAGGAAGAACATTGCATTTAAGAAAGCGGAGAAGTGAGGAGAAGGCAAAGAAATCACAGAATCAAAAAGGCTGGAAAAGACCCCAAAGATGGCAAACTCCAGTGTTACTGGCCTGTGATTAATTCATCCTTCTGACAAAAATTAGCCCAGACTAAATGCTCATTTTCCCTGCTCCATCCTTGGCTGTGTAACTGGTGATTTTTTTCCTTCTGGTGAAAGGTGTCATGGCTTCCCTGCTTCCCTGGACGGAAACAGCACACACAGGGGAAAATTTCAAAGTCGCTGTTCTCTGCAATTTTTTCCTTTAAAAAATAATTTTTTAGATTATAATAACTATTATAACGACAATAATCATCATCACCATCATCATCAAAAATAAGTGGATGTTATAATATACCTCCATCTTTTGTGCACACAACGGATGCTGATTCCCAGTGCCAAAGCTGGTGCAGTTCCAGTGGGTTTTAATGGGATATTGCCAACTTTTTGAACTGAATCCCGGGGGAAAAGCCACCACTGTTCCACAGATCTTTTATTCCCACACCAGTAGCAAGAGTTCTTCTTATCCAACATTGCTGTGGATTGCTTCAGCTCCCAGGAGCTGCTATATAACTCACAAAAATTCTGTGTAATGAGACCTACGCCACCTTAACCTTATCTCAGGCAGTGCCAAGCAGGTCCTTCGAAGGCTGTGAAGATCATAAAAGCTTCCTCTAACATATGAATTTTATGAAATACACATAAATGCACATTTTATAAATCACGGATTTTTAAAAATGCACAAAAATCCCACGCTCTCACTCGTCTTTGTAAAAACACTGAAGTTCTTCAAACATTCCATCTTCCGACTTTGCTGAAATGTATTAAATGCATTAAAAGAAATACCCTAGAGCAGAGAAGCAAGCAAAAATTAATAGTTTGGGTTACCATTAAAATCAAAGTTTAAAAAATTTCCTAATAGGTCACCAACCAAGTTGTCAAAAAGCTGGTTCATTACGAAGCAGTCAGGAAGAAGTAGCTAATTGCTCCCCAGAGGTTATGTATTAGTCTAACAAAAAACAAAGGCTAAAATAGGTGCTAAATTGTACAGAAGGTGTGCCTTTAATGTAAACATGAACCACTCGCACTTAATGGAAACCTGAAATACTAACTTTGGCACTTCCAGTAGGAAAATCAAAGTAAAATACGTGCAATGAGTATATCCACAAAAAAAAAACAAAAGCAGCAAAAGGTATAATTAGCAGTTGGAATGATAATTTTTTTTTTTACCAAAATAAGAATTTAGTTAATGGAACCCATATCAAAAGAGTCATTACCATTTTCCAGCTGTGTTTCTTAAGGGGAGAAAGTGAGTAATTTACTCTAGTTCTTTAAAAAGGCTGTGAAAATCTCATTAAAAGGGACCCGACTACATAAAAATCTCTGAACTTGGAACACAATTTGTCAAGGTGACAATCCTAAGCAGAGATTTTAAAAGCCTCCTCCAGCAAACGATGTCTGAGTCTCATTCATTTCTCTTAAGTGCCATTGTCCTTCACATGTGTACCTTACACGGGGCCTTTTTCTGCAAGGAAATCTTCTTTTTTTTTTTCTTGATTGCAATCGAAAGCAGATCAGAAAAGATGAGCATCAACATGAGCCGGAAAAATCTCTTGAAGACTTTTAAAATGGGAATACGATGCTGCCGGTGGAAATGTTTTATGATCAGGTTCCCAGAGAAGAAGGATCAGGGTGAGACACTTTGAAATAAGATTGCAACCATGTTTTACAGCCGTACGTCAAGTCTTGAACATATTCATGTCATCAGCTTGTGTTTGTGTGGGTAATTCTCCACCCATTTTTGCAAGGCAAACATAAATAAAGCTGACCTTGTGCCTCTCGAAATGAATACACTGCACTGGATTGGTACAGGCTATTTAGTATTCTCATTAATTGTTCCTGCACGAATTCTCTTGTTCTCTTCCTTTTTTCTCCTCTTGCCCTCTAAATGAGATTTTTTTTTTTTTAAATTTTGTTTCCTCTTGGTATATATTTCAGAAAATACAGAAATGGGAAAAAAGTATATTACATTTCCTAAATTAAATTATTTTGTTGATTATTTTTACAGTGTGAACATTCTGGAACTTTAAAATCCAACTTTGGACTTTTTAATAATCCTTTTTCATCTCTCTGACTTTGTGATTTTGTTGTAGAACTTTTCATCAAACAGGGAAATATGAACCTGGGTTTGAGAAACCCAGAATCATTATTTTCGTTATGCTTTTTATATTCAAATATTTCAGATTTTTTAAATAAAAAAAAAGATAAAAAGCAGAGAAAAAACACTTCAGATGGCAAAAAGAATGCAAAAGGACACAAAAGGTAACCAAAATACCTTTAAATACTGTGTCCAATGTTATATTGTCATTAGGGTTTTTTTGATCATTAAAGAAATAGGCAGATTACATATGGGGAAAATAAATTTACATTTTATTTATATCAATAATGAGCTGCCATTTTCTTTGGTGCTGAATTTCACCCTTTTCCTTCAATGAAAACATGTTCTGGATGTCTTGGTTGCATATTTTTCATCTCCAGCGCTACACTAGCTTCAGATCTCATTTTCACCAATATTTTATTGTGTGCAATAAAAATGTTGCAATTTGCGAAGTATGTCAGAATTTGCTGAAGTCCAGGTTCTAATAAAACCCATCTGATAAAACCCTTTTGCAAAAGTTAATTTAGTTTGGTAAGTAAGATAACATTTGAGGCCTTGTTTTATACCCGTGCTGTCTTTGAAACAGATTTTAAATACATCTATTATAAAACAGATCTATTATATAACCTAAATTTTGCAAGAAAGAGGGATTTTTAAATTTTTTCCTTCTCTTTTTCTTGCATCCTTCCTGCATTTAAACAGAGGGAGAGGGAAGGCGAGGCAGATATGCATTTCACCAGTCTCAAAATTATTGGTGACAGCAAAACCAGCTGTTTTCCTTTTTACTACAGTGTTCAGTCCACTACATCAATGGCACGTGCCAATAAACAAGCAAGTAAAATTACATTTTGGACCCAAAACGTTGGGAGGGAAGAAATTCTTGTGGTACAAATTTCCGTGCTCATTCTCAAGAAGTGTTTTTTTTTTTGACAAAGACACTGGCAGCACAAGATGCTCAGAAATTTGGGATGTTCCCTCTCTCAAGCCCCGCTCGGAGCATGAGTATCTTGTAGTAGGGTAAGAAGGAAGGAACAAGTTGCTGATAAAATCCTGCACCTGAAAACCTGATAATTTTTAAATGAAGACAGATTCATACGTTTTGGAGCTCCATTCATTCCACGAGACTGACCGTGGCCCCACCAGCCACAAATCCTGTGCTGTGTCCAGCCTAAGATGCTCTCAAATGCAATATGAAGAACAGCAGTGCAAGTACTGGAAGTTCCATTTTCAGGTTTTACTTGAAATGAAGGCAAAGCTGTTCATGACATATATTTTATTTTTAAGGTGATATACTTCGTAAAAATAAAACCGAGTCCTTACCCACTAAGCAGGAAGTGAACTGGCTGGGAAGTCGGTTTTACAAAATTAAATCTGTTTGTGTGGGTTTACGTTTGGATGTGGAAATGAAACTCCCTGTAAGACATTTCATGAGTGTCTTGAAAGACTAAGAGAAAAATATTATAGGAATGATGATCTTGATGTTTTTAATACCTCTCAAATGAAAGCGGCTTTTTAGTGCACCTAAAGAACATCTGGAATGGAGTAAAAATTTTTTCTTCCTTGCATTTTAAGGATGCAAGAAATACCTGAGGATTCTTTTGAATAGATATTAGATATTGTTTTCACTATTATTATGAGGGCAAAATAGTCTATGATTTTGCAGAACAGAGCTTCTCCTTTATATAAGGCACTTGGAGGTACTCCGTGCTGAGGAAAATAATTTTTAAATTATGATCTCACTGATAATGTTAAAAACTATTTTTGAAAACCCTGTGTAGTTTGAATTTGCTCCTGGAAGTAATGCATTGCAGAGGAATGTTTCAGGGCCCCGTGAAGAGGTTCCAAATTCTGTATCAGCATTTTCTACACTGCTATGTATAGTCCTGCAAATGTTATCAAAGAAGGACAATTCACCACCATGGAATTATTCCTAAAACAATAGTGGTCACCCAATATGAGAAACGTGTATGGAACTTTTGTATTGGCTCTGCATCTTTGCTGGAGGAAATAAGAAATCCTCTTATTATTCAAGAATCAGCCCGAGATTTGTTGCATAGGAAAATCCTGGCTTGAAGACACAGAATTTAAGAAATAGAGCTACAAGTGAAAGAGAAACCCTTGAAAAACAAAATCCCTGTAGCAGGGATTTGCAAAACTCTGAAGAAAATTTGCATTATAACACCTTTTCTCCCCCTCCCACTTCCTGCAGAGGGATCTCCCAGAACAATCCCACCTCTTTGAGCTCAGCACTTCAAGCTTCAATCAGCACAAAAATCCCGTTCCGAGCTGCGCGGATGAAACGCTCAGGAAAGGACTTTCACAGCAGCTGACGCCTGCTGCCTGCAGCAAATGACACACTCTTCATTCCAGGACGGGAAGGAAGTTTTGTATGGAAGTCATTCAGCAAATACTGGCTCAGGGGACTGTTCTGCACATTATTAATTAGTGCATTAATTTATTCTAATGGGAGACGTTTGAGGCGATTGGGGATGTATTGTTCCGGTCAGTCCCCCTTGCCATAAAGTTCACACTTTTCCACTAAATTTCAACTCATATGGGCTCAGTGCATGGCTGCTGGGAAATTGCCCTCAAAGCTTTATTCGAAGCTATGAGAATACGAGTAATTAATTGTTTTCTTGTGCAAGTCATGCCTAGCATGTGCATTCTTCTCCTAAGCTACCTTGCTGAAGCATATTCTGCATTTAGTTACCTGCCTGACAAGTTGTGTATTTAACAGGAAAAAGTCATTCTGACTGTGATTGATGGTGCAGCTCCCCCTCTGCAGTGACGGAGAAAACAAGCTGAGCCAAAGTAGATCTGGCTGCAGCACAGCACTTCTCTCTTTGCTGCCGCTTCCTCATTTCTCTTCATTTGGATAAGAAGGATCTGCTTTGAGCACACGTATTCCCACAGTCTCCTATCTACCAACCTCTGTTCTCGTTCCTTTCTTCTTTTTCACTTTGAAATTACTTTAGATACATTACTCCGTACTGGCCTATGTTAAAGAAAAGTGAAGTTTAATAGTTCCTGTTGTGTGCCCTTCAGTTCAAGCACGAAGTTTTAAAAGTAGGAGCCCTTGGTAGGGACTGAATAGTGTCCTTCACCCTTCAGCTGTGCTTCCTCTGTGCCTTGTGACATTTTATTTCAGGCTCTGTTTTTCCTGTGCCGATTTCTCCGGCATTCTGGCTTGGCGCCTGTCCGGCCATCACAGAGACACCACAGGCACACAGAGAGAGCACAACGTTCGTGCTGAAGCTGCTCTGCAGTTTAAATGTACTTGACAATGTGACTTTTAGGTCAAAGGGGGCATAGAAAAAGCCCTAGGAGTTCACCTTCTGCCTGCAAGGCTTGTGGGGTACCCCTGCATGACCTTCCCGTTGCCTGACAAGGGATTCCACAGCTGATTTTCAGACGTCAGCCTGGCGGGGAAAAGGATGAGCTTACAAGGAATCCAGCGACGCAATCCATACAGTCACAAGGGGTGTAAAGAAAAGATATTAACTAGGGCACTTACTGGTTGTGGATGCAAAAAGCTCAATTGGAGAGAAAACTCCAGCTTCTACTAGTCTGTGAGAAAGCCTTTCTTTCTCACAGGACAGATCTGGGAACTAAGAAAAGTATGTAAACTATTCTATGTGTTTTTGTAAACTATATTTTGCAGGTGTTATTTGTCACATTTTAATTAGCTGACCAATGGTTAGGAGAGGCGCCTGTCTAACGGACCTGTGACACCTCTTCTTTGTTAGATAGCACATATAAGGGTCTTGGTTTTT
>VYZQ01049940.1:19330-33521 GCA_013400655.1 Mystacornis crossleyi
ACTGAGACCTCACTGAGCTCTTCAACATCCTCCCAAAGGGCAGCAGAGGGGCAGCTCTGATCTCTGCTCTCTGTGACAGGGACAGGACTCGAGGAAATGCCTGGAAATGGGTCAGGGCAGGGTTAAACTGGATATCAGGGAAAGGTTCTTCCCCCAGAGGGTGCTGGGCACTGCCCAGGCTCCCCAGGGAATGGGCACGGCCCCGAGGCTGCCAGAGCTCCAGGAGCGTTTGGACAACACTCTCAGGCACAGGGTGGGATTGTTGGGGTGTCCTGCCCAGGGCTGGGAGTTAAATTAGGTGATCCATGTAGGTCCCTTCCAACTCAGCATATTCTGTGATGCTAAGGGAAATGACCTAAAGTTACAACAGGGGAGGTTCAGGTTGGATATTCAGAAAAAATGTCTTCACTGAAAGAATAGTTAAGCACAAGCACAGGCTTCCCAGTGCAGTGGTGGATTCGCCACCCCTGGAGAGCAAGGGATGGTGATGAAAAACCAGGAGAGGTGGCACTTCAGACTACGGTTTAGTGGCAGTCAGGGATCGGATTAGATCAGTGCCTCGACACATCTTGGAATTCCTTTGTCTGCATTGGGTGGCAGGGGCAGCAGGGCTCTGCACAGGGGAAGCCGTGCCCTGCTGCACCCCCCAGCCAGGACAGAGCTGTCAGTCAATCAATCAATCAATCAATCACACAGCCAGGGTCAAGGGTTTAAAAGGGAGTGACCAAGAGGCTGCCATTTGTCTGGACCCCGCCAGCTTCCTGACATTTCCGTCTCACCCGTGCTGGAATCCTAGGAGTTGGTAGCTACATGTTTGTTTTTGCACATCTCTTCTGCCTTGCTCTCTCTCTCTCTCTCTCTTTCTTCACCTAATTCTCTTTTCATGGAATTTTTTGGATAACATATCATCTTAAGGTTTTAAATGTTTCTAGTTTGAATGGTCTAAGTAAATGCAAAGCTAATGCTAAGCTAATGCTAATGTTATAATAAGTGTTTTATACTGAATTTGGTGTTGGATTTACTCTCCTGCCAAAGTTCCTTGATTTTCTATATTTTTGCCAGTAAACTTCTGTGTGATTTTTACCTCTCGAGAATATCTGTTTGGTATTTCTCCTTTGCATCTACCCAGAGCAAAAGAACCTTGGTTTAGCCCATTCATGAAGTGTCTGGGGTATGACAGCGGCCATGGTTGTACTTAGTCAAAGGTCGGACTAGATGATCTTGGAGGTCTTTTCCAACCTGAAAGACACTATGATTCTATGCTCCCTAGAACACAGATTCATCATGAGGTTTAGCTGCCAGCTGCATGTCAAGATTTCACGTTTGGAGTCAGGTGTGATCCACTACAACTTTAAACCTCTCTTGGAAGACCACAGGACTAATTAGCATATAATAGAACAGCTTTTATAGACTTTCCTAGTTAGAGCATCTTAATTCTCCGAAGTGCAGCGCAGAGGTATTGGATAGACACGGGAGGTGGGTTTAATAATTGTGTCACACATGGTGGCTCCAGCGTGAGCTCAGCAGCGCTCACGTGAAGCCCTCTGTGCCCACTGTGCCTGGGAAGGATGGCCAAGATCCCCAAAATGACTCTTCATTCTTCTCTCTGTTCCTGAAATAAAGACTCTACCTTCCTCCTGTCCTTTACTAGATAATTTATCTCCGTGTTCTTTGGGGTTGTGTTCCTGAAGTGCTGCTGCAGTTCAAGCCTTCTTTTAAATGTCTATTAACTCATGGAAGTATTATGGTGAAGGTGCAGGCTCGAGAGGAATAAAGAGGAAAAGACCGAGTTTTTCCAGAAGATGTGATGACTTCAAGTGTGATATGGTGGGTACAAAGAAGTCGGAAATGGGATGGAGTCCTCCTCATAGTGGCAGCCACTGTTTGGAAAAGCAGGTTGTCTACCCGTGGTGGAAATGGCCTCAAGGAGCTTGGGCAGGTGGTACCCAAAACAGTGCAGGAAGCACAGGAAAATGTCACCCAATCCAATCTGCTGTTCAGAATTCAAAATTATATTCTTCTTGGACCAAAGGTACCTTTCCGTGAGTCATTTTGCTTCCTTTATGTAATGGCACAACACTAAGTTTAACACATGATGGCTGCAATTAACGCTGTGTGTCAAACCAGAACAAGTTTTTCCTGAAGGATGGAGACTCTTAAAGCTCAGAACTTTATCTTTCAGTGTAGAAGTAGGTCAGTTCCTCTTGTGATCACTGTGAGGGAAATTTATTTATTGACAATGGAAAAAAAAATACACATATTAATATGATGTGGTTTTAATTCATCACGATTGGAGTACACCTCTGGACAAACAGGAATAATTTCCCATACAAAATATACACTTGAAAATAATTCATAGAGTTATGCACTTGAAAATAATTCATAGAGTTATATAATAAATGAGTAAAAAAGCAACTAATAGAAGTAACTATTAAAATAATAAAATGCAGAAGTATCTTGTACAGGCAATAGTTATTACATCCAAGAAAAGAAGCATAAATAAACTTGTGCCTCATCTACTTTTAAAATACCCAAGCCTGCAGGCAACTTTTGCTCCATGGAACTTCTGTCATTTGCAACAGCTGTTAAGTAAAGACAGAAAGATGGCGAGTGGGGTGAAGAGGAGATATTTTGGGATCTCCATACAAATAGCTTGAGTCAACAGTGGAGATAGTTTGGAAATACTTGACATGAATCATAATTGTATATTTCAGTCTGTCAATAACAAGGAATAAGTTAACAAGCTCGACTCACTCATTTGAAATCAAGAACATTTCACTGAGCTGAACAACAGTCGACCTTTCCCTGACAATTTCTCAAATGGGAAAATTATTGCCCATTCCCAATGAAAGGAAGAGAGAGGAGAAAAAAAACTTTAATTTGTACCTGCTGTAATGAAAAGCAGTCTATCTGGTGCACCAAGTGTTTGACTCACAGCATTTCCAAAGCTTTTAAGAAACTCACATGCTTTTGTGCTGTCTTTTGCAAAAAGCAAAGGAAAAAAAGAGGAAATTGCAATGTTTTTTTCAAGTTCCTAGCTTCAGACGCATGATATTGCATTGTTCTGAGCAGAACAGCATTTCATGGCGCTGCCAGCTCCTAGAAAATAAAGTAAATGGCTGCGTTACTTTTGCTGTAGAGCATGTTATCTAAATTAAATCTTAGCCAAATAAACTTTAGCATGTTTATGGAGTATATCACCAAATAAGACAAGTCCCTGTGATCATCATTATTGGAAGAATGAATATGGACCCATCTTTATTTCTGAACTGCTTGAAAAGTAATTAAAGAAGTAAAAATAAAAGCTAGTTACAGTTTAAAAGTTATCTTTGCACTGACATCCTTGTCAAAATGTACATTTGGCTGTTAGTCATGTCCTAGAATAAATATCTGACTAAAACCTGTCAATCAATGTCTCTCTTGTTTAATTTTGTCACATCAACACCATTTGGGTAATTTACAATGTTCCCGGTAATTTTATTTTTGCTCAATATTATTCTGCTTTCCACTAATGTCTGCTCTTGTAGAACACGCAGCAGAGCTGTAAACTAATTTGCACACAGGAATGGATACGCCAGTAATTACGCTTGAGAAGGCAAATAACTGCCATATCTGCTTCTGTTTCCATATTAGCTGTAAAGAGAGAAAATACAGTGGAGAATACAGAGGTCTATAGTACCAGTGAAATGTAATTTAGGTGCCTATTTCTTATGGGAAAGAAGTAATTTGGAATGTGGGCCCCAGGGTGCTGTTTGTGCTAGAACAATCTCACTTTTGTGGTCTGCCATCACTTTCCTTGCTCTTCTGCTACATCATTTCACTTGCCAGATAGAGGGCCTAAAATATTTATATAAATCTCTCAAGCTGAGAAACACTCATCTTGTCCTAATTAATTTTAAAATTTGCATTTGTTACTTTTGGAGAGAGATACTGAGAACTGTTTGTTTTCCTTTAAGCCCTACAAACAACAGGCTGCTTTATTAGGGATACGGAGTACCAGGATCCCTCATGAACATCAGCTGGGCCTGGAGTGCTCAGCCCTTCTGCTCAGCAGCTATAATTATCCCAAAGAATTAGCAAATTTCCTGACGAATAACTCTTCATATATCATTATCTCCTTCTGCTTTGTTTATTCATACTCAGTGATTTTCCTCCATTTCTGCGTTTTCCACTGCATGTTTTATGTTAAGTCTTTCTTGACACAGATGACAACATTGCTTAGATTATATTTTGTCAAACTACAAGTTTTTTAGGAGAAATACCTATTCATGAAGCTTTTTTTCCCTAATACCTGAGGACAAGTGAACCTCAAGCTCTGGTGCAAATGTTGACTCCTAACACTGGATGTAAAGAGAACCTGAAAGAGTTAAGCAAATAAGAGTTTCTCCCCCACCTTTTTATTTGATATTAAATATTTATTTAATATCAAATTATGAAATATCAAATATTAAATACCTGAACTATTTAATTTTGAACATTTTTTAAAGCTCATGGCTTGCGTTGGGCACATCCACTGCTAGTGGAAAATTAGCATCTCATTTACAGTTTTGAACAACCTCTTCTGTGCCTTCACATAAAACCATCATACGGTTTTAGAAATTGCTGCGCACTTGTTCAAAGCTGTATTAGGTGCCAGAAAATACAGACAAAAAGAAGACAACAAATTATTTGAATAACTCTTTGGTCTATATAAGCAGAGGTATCTGAGCTGAACAGCTTTGCCTTGCAGTGGTTGGCCAAACCTCAGCCTCAGAGAAAGCCACTGCTGTTTTGCCTTTTCAGAAGTTTTAGTAGCCCATAGCTTAAGATAAGTCAGATAGCAGTGATGCTCCTACAATACATTTGGTGTGTTGTCTGCCTGATTTAAATGCTGAAATGCCTTACTTATTGTGCATCGAACTGCTGCTTCATATTTCTGCCTGAAATTGCTTAGTGCAAACAACGTATAACAATAGTATATATGAATTTCATACAACTCTCCAATATGGGGTTTTAATGAGGTGGGTGAAGCCACTAAAATTGTGGGCAACCTCCCTGAAGGGATGTAGAATGAGCACTCCTCGTGACAAAGTTGTATTAAAATAGTGCCTTTGTCTGTGGACTTCTGCGAAATCATTCTGAGAGTTAAGGAGTGACGTGAAAACCCAGTGGGTAGCGGGGAGAAGGGGGAGATTTGTGGGAGATGTACTGACTATGATGGTGGGTTGGCTTTAGATGTTTGCAAATTTTGGAAAAATTACAGTCAAGGTGCTTAAAGATTTCTGCTTTTGAAGAAGGAACATGAAGCTGAAATGAGGAGCAGCAGGGTTTAGAGTGCACATAAGAAACCTTCTGGCAATTGGTCAGTGCAGAGATTGCTGCATCTTAGAGACACAGTGAGTTAAAAGAAAAAAAACTGTCAAAGGAAAGCCCTGTCTTGTATGGACAAAGTTCACAGGAAAAAAGCTGTTTATGAGCACTTCTCATTGTTGTCCTTCCTTGCCAAATGCCTCTGAGTTTCCCCTGTGAGATTCAAAGGATACAACTTGGTTTCACTAAGTAAAAAAGGACTTTAGTCACCTTTGATGAAAAGTCATAGAAAGTGTTCTGGGAAGGTTCCCCACAATAATTTAGCTCAGGTCCCATTACAATAATGGTGAAAAGTAACAGTATGTGTATAGTTACTGTTGGATTTGCAATCTGGTTTTAGTGACCTAATTCATATGCTACGTGATGGTATTTTATTCAAATACACATTTTTCTGGGTGACTGTAAGCAGTGTCAGTCACAGTCCTGTATCAGATCAAAAAAACTGTCCATCTTGCACTACGTACTTGACTATTTATACCTGCAACCATCTCGGAGATGGAGCAGAGCATCCATCATATCTGTAAATCGCTGGTGATCTGTATCAAACTGCAGGGAAATCACACCTTTTGAAGTGAGAGTGGAAATGCAAATCATATGAAATTTCACGCCCTTCCAAAAAGTTCTGTAGAAGTTGTGATTCTGTATCTTGTTTTAGTTACTGGTTGAAACTATTCTTTGGTCACCTGGAGAATTATTTCTGTATTCTTGGCCAGGAAGGCTGGAGATTATCCTTCGCAATCTGTCGCCTCATTAAATTCCTTTTTGGCAGAAACATTATTCCTCAGAAACATGATCTTGCTGAGGCTTAGTCTTAGGATATTGTGGTGTTATCTGTATTGCCTCCTCCCTGACAACATACTCCTGAGCACAGAAAGAAGTAAATAATCCAGCAGCCCTCAGAGAGGCCATACAGCTCCTGACACTTATTGAGAGAGAATTCAAATTAAATATCTGTAAGTTATGTTTTTTCCCATCTGAAAAACTTCAGATGTGAAGACAGGGTTGCTTTCAGAGTTGTTACTTCGTGATCTTGGTGTCCCGAGTTTGAGCATTTTGTATGAATTATGCCTGCATATTTCCTAGCATCAGCATGGAAACGGTGTTTTGCACAGACTGATGTTTCCTCCTGCCCCTTTCACTATTCAGCCAGTTACTTCACAACCCTATTCACTCTGAATGCTAGGCATGGGGGAAGGAGAATAATAATCCTCCCCCACCAGTATTGGGATCAATAGCTTACACTTTTCAGAATCATTGCAATTTGGCATGATTTGAGTCTGCCATTTCCACCTAATGTTCAGCATCCTTTATGTAACTACATTATTTTTTTCTCTTTTACAATTTTTTTTCCCCATAAGAGTGGGATTTTTTTTTTTCATAATATTCCCTGATTTTCTTATCCTTAGCAGTGGAAGCAGATTGTCTTTGCATAGCCTTCAATTCTGTTTTATTATGGTTAAGGTACAAATAGTGATGAAAGGGACCTCATTTTCTGCCTTAGTACCCTGAGTATTTCAAAGTGAATTCAGCTTTAGTAGTACTTCACTTTCCTGAAAACTTATTCTACTTGTTTTCTGGTAACATAGTCCTTCACTTAACAAATACCTCAGAGGGAAAAAGATAATGATGGTGGTTGAATTTGACAAGGTATGACTAACACAGAAAAAAAAAAAAAAAAACAAAAAACCACTAATGTGTTCTTTCATCCTTCCGTGCCTGTGGGGATTTTCACTGAAGAGAGAGGAACTGTATGGTCCAGTCAGGAATCCATGAGTCTCAGGTGGCTGTTGCTCTTCCCAGATACTGTACTGTCGTTTAGAAGGCTGGTTGTGGACTATTTCTGTGCTGAAGAAGAAAATAATTTTTGATACAGCTGATGGGTCTGGGGGTGTAAGTGTCCCCTACACACTTATTTTAAGTGCTCTGAATCACTACCTGCTGGTATCTCTGTGACTGAATGGAAATTTATGACTCTGACTTCTTATCAGCTGTGCCCAAGACTGAGGTGGTGTGAATGCCCTCTCTGTGAAAATAATGCATATTCTACATGCTAAAGTGTCTTTCAAGTTTCTGCATGTTCCTGTCTGCCATCTACTCACTCTTGTTTGTACTACACTATTTTAAATCCACAGACCTGAACATCTGTAATCTCTATTCAGTTCTTGACTGAAGCTATATTAAAAAAAAAATCCTGTCTCTTCTTAACCTTACTTTGCATCCAAACAAACCTGAGACTTCTCAAAGATTGTTAGAACAACAAAATAAAAACAAAAGCCCCCAGAGAAACTGGAAAATGAATGTATGTACCCACCCATGCACACTGAGCCACTGGCTACGCCCTCATCAATTCTTAGCATCATTCAGAAACATTTGAGCTGGAAAAGGTGTCTAAGGTCATTGAGGCCAACCATAAAGACTTGTATGCCACCAGCACACAAGATCCTTGCTTAGCCCAGATCTGGATAGGGAGTCAGGCATCCAGACGGTCGTGGCTCAGGTGAGAGCTCTTGTATTGGTTTGGCACGGCCTGGTTTTTGGTAGCAGGGGGACCACAGAGGCAGCTCCTGTGAGAAGCTGCTGGAAGCTTCCAGCTTGTCCTGCAGAGCCAGTCCCTGATGGCTCTGAAGATGGACACACTGCTGGCCAAGGCTGGGCCAGTGAGAGAGGTTGGTAACAGAGCCTCTATGATGACATGCTTAAGAAGAAAATCAAAACAAAATCACAAGATTTTGTTTTCTAACCAGAGAAGAGGCGGAGGTGAGAACATGTGAGGGAGGGGAGGAGGTGCTCCAAGTGCCGGAGCTGAGATTCCTCTGTAGGATGTGGTGAGGACCGTGGTGAAGCAGCTGTGCCCCTGCAGCCCGTGGGGGTCCAGGGGGGATGCAGAGATCCACCCACAGCCCGTGGGGATCCATGGGGAATGCAGAGAGATCCACCCACAGCCTGTGGGGATCCCCGGGGGATGCAGAGATCCACCCACAGCCCCTGGGGATCCACAGGGGACGCAGAGATCCACCCACAGCCCCTGGGGATCCACGGGGGATGCAGAGATCCACCCACAGCCCCTGGGGATCCACGGGGGATGCAGAGATCCACCCACAGCCCCTGGGGATCCACGGGGGATGCAGAGATCCACCCACAGCCCCTGGGGATCCACGGGGGATGCAGAGATCCACCCACAGCCCCTGGGGATCCACGGGGGATGCAGAGATCCACCCACAGCCCCTGGGGATCCACGGGGGATGCAGAGATCCACCCACAGCCCCTGGGGATCCACGGGGGATGCAGAGATCCACCCACAGCCCCTGGGGATCCACGGGGGATGCAGAGATCCACCCACAGCCCCTGGGGATCCACGGGGGATGCAGAGATCCACCCACAGCCCCTGGGGATCCACGGGGGATGCAGAGATCCACCCACAGCCCCTGGGGATCCACGGGGGATGCAGAGATCCACCCACAGCCCCTGGGGATCCACGGGGGATGCAGAGATCCACCCACAGCCCCTGGGGATCCACGGGGGATGCAGAGATCCACCCACAGCCCCTGGGGATCCACGGGGGATGCAGAGATCCACCCACAGCCCCTGGGGATCCACGGGGGATGCAGAGATCCACCCACAGCCCCTGGGGATCCACGGGGGATGCAGAGATCCACCCACAGCCCCTGGAGATCCACGGGGGATGCAGAGATCCACCCGCAGCCCCTGGGGATCCATGGGGGATGCAGAGATCCACCCACAGCCCGTGGGGGAGGTGGCCATGCCAGAGCAGCTGGATGCCTGGAGGAGGCTGTGCTCCAGCAGGAGAGCCGGTGGAGAGAGGGGGCCCTGCTCCCAGGCTGGAGCAGCCCGGCCTTGGAGGAATGCACCTGCTGGAAGAGTGACCCACACTGCAGCAGTTTTGGCAGGGCTGCTGCTCGTGAGAGTGGAGCCACACTGGAGAAGTTCACGGAGAACTGTCTCCCGTGGGATGGACCCCACGGTCCAGCAGGGGAAGGACTCCTCTCCCTGAGCAGCAGAAGAAAATCCTTGGGTGACCAACTGACCAAACCCCCACGCCTTTTCCCGTGCACTGTTGGTGGGAAGGAGGGATGGGCTGTGGGTGGGGGAAGATGTTCTCAGGGCTTCTTTTAGTTCTCATTGTCCTCCTCTGATTCTGTTAGTAATAAATTCACAACTTGAGTTCAGCCTGTTTCGCCCTTGAAGTGTTTCTCCCAGTCCTTTTCTCACTCATGAAGCCTTCGTTAACCTTTTTTTTTTCCTTTTCCCTCCTCTGCCCAGCTGTGGCAGGCGAGGGTGAGCAAGCAGCTCTCGTGGGTGCCTGGTGCTGGGCCAGTGTCAAACCACGACAGCTGTGTATGGCACCACTGCTGACAGAGGGCCGTACTTGTCTTTCCACTTCCAACTGGAAATTCCACCCTAGAAAATAAATTCTCTTGGAGAAATGTCTTGACTGTGCTTCAAGAAAAAATAGTGCCTAAAATCTCTTGAAGAAGTAATATATACCTTGCTGTAAAACAGCAAGTATTTTCTGAACTTTAACTTGACTTTCCCGTATTAAGCATTTCTGGAACAAACTCTCTCTTTGTAGAGAGTAGGCAAATAAGTGTTAGCTTATATGCTTTCACAGTGGCAAACTGTGAACATGAGATTATTTTCCTGAGTGTTTAAACAACTTCCCGAAAAAGTTATGGTTTATTCTGGAAGTGTAAGTTTTGAGAGTTACAGGATATTCAGCTCTGCAGGTGACATCTGGGAGAAGTGGCACATCCTGCACAACACCTTTATAAATAAATATCTACAAGTGAGGACACTTCAGAAACAGAAAAAACCTGACAAAATTAAATTTGTGCGGAACCTCTTCTCCTTCATGCTGTACTTCTCAATTTGCATAATGACCTGATGTGTTAGCACAGAAACCTGTAAGAAACTGGAAGGAATGAAAAGCCCTTTAGAAACATTGGACTGTTTATTCAGTGTCATTTTGGCTGGTGCTTCATATTTGAAGAACAGCTGGGAGGCAGAACACTCAAAATGCAGATAATTTCTGGAAATTTCTTATGCAGTGTATCATCTAATATGTTGTTTTTTCCTTAGTTCATCTGCTGTCCTTTAAGAAATCCCAGCTGAGTGAACCTCTTGACAAAATTTTGGAACATAAATTTTCAATATATAGTCATGTTTATGACATGCATGCATTAAATTAGGATATCTGTTGGAGAATCAATCATTTGTACATAATCGAAGCAATTTCATTTTCTATGCTATTCATTCAATTATTTACATCCCAAGATAGCAGCTTGCTAATAAAACTTGTCCATCTTTATTTTCCACTCCCCAAGAAGTGAAATTCATGAGTTTAGGAGGCAGTGTGAGAATTACGGCAACAAAACTTCCTTAAACTTCAATGCAATCATTTAAAATGTCTAAACCTTGGATGAACTGAGGACAAGACATAACTCCTGCAGTTCAGTTTAAGGGCTCGACAGATGGATTCATACGCTGCAGGACCTAGGAAATCCCTGGGAAATTCCAGAAAATTTACAGTTTTAACTTACAGCCTTTGCTTAGAGCACAAGTTTGGAAACATCAAGATGGGTCCAGGAGAGTATCAAAGAAAGAGGAATTTGGTGAAATTACCCCATGCAAGAACGATACAGAATCAAAGTGGCTCAGGGCACCTAGAGCAGCACAGGACAACGTCCGGGTGGCTTTGGAACACCTCTGAGGAGGAAGGCCCCACAACCTCTCTGGGAAAACTGTGCCAGTGCTCCTTCACCTCCACAGTGAAAACAGGTTTCTGTGTTCCTGACGGTTGACAGAATTATCTGTGATTGTGTGTGTTCCCCTTGCCTCTTGTCCTTTCACTGGACACCACTGAAAAGAGCCTGGCTCCATCTTCTCTGCACCCTGTCTTTAAAAGTCCACACACCTTAGTGGGTGATCTCCAGGTTGCCCTAGTTTGAGGTTAAGAAGCGTTTCTTTACAGCAAGAATGGTCAAACACAGTAAGAGACATCCTAGAGAGGTGGCCAGTGCCCCAAGCCTGCTGGTCTGTATGTACACCCAGGATTACATCCCCCCAGGTGCCAAATCTGCCATTTGTACTTGTTGAATTTCATTGTGTCAGTGGTTGCCCAGTATTCTGATTTATGAAAATCTCTCTTTAACGCCTCTCTGCCCTTGAGGGAATAAATTGTTTCTCTTAATTTAGTGGACAAAGTTAGTTTTACGCAATTCCCGTGCCCAGGTTTGATAAGGACATTGAAGAGAACAGGCCTGAAATTGAACCCTGGGTAACATTAGTAGTGACTGGCCATGAGCCAGAAATTACCCCATTTATTCTAATTCTTTGAGACTCACCCATCAATCAATTGTTCACTCATCCCATCATTTTTAATCCTTTTGTTTCCTAAGGTCGCAGAATAGTACAGAAAATGTATGAACTGTCAGGAAAACTCTGCAGATATGAGCTTATTTTTAATCTGGATGATGGCCATTTCATTTTTTATGCATTTAAGACAGAGGCTTAAAAATGCTGCTCAGGAAAATATTTCACATTTTCAAGACTTCTCTTCCATTTACAATTTTGTAATCTTCAGCTTTCTTAGGCTGGTATGCAAATAAATGTTGTTGAGGAAGTCACTAGTTGCAGTAAACTCTGTGTTAATGTTGAAGGCCCTTTGAAAAATAATTCTGTGAACTCTGTGATGGGCGCTACAAAGTGGTCTGAACACTTCTTTTATACAGATTGATTTTAAAAAAGCAAACCCTGAAAAACCATAATTTGGAGTTCTTGCTTTTACATAGAAATACATTATGGGGAAGGTAAACAAGGGAAAAGCAGGTCTGAATATATTCCCATAAAATAACACGCAGGACATAAAATATGTTAAGTCCACAAGATTACACGCAGCCTGCTTTGGCCCCTGTTCCATTCTGTGCCATTACCTTTTCTCGGCCACCAGCACCCAGTGCAAAGCAAAATCTTCACCCACCTCAAGGGAGGTGCAGAGGGGAAACCAAAATCACTTTCCAAGACTTGGCAGATTTGGCTTGTGAAACATGCACTCAATCACCAGTTGGTATCTCAGACCAAGGAAGAAAAACTGAAGCTGTCTGAGAATAATGACATTTCTCTTCTTGCCCCAAATATGGTGACTGGTAAAATACAAGGAAAACTGTAAGAAGCCGTCTCTAAAAATAGCAGAATGTGTTTAAACTAAAATACTGAGGGCCTTGTCATATGAAGGCAGTGAAAGCATAAAGAACTATAACACCTTGCAATTATCAGTGTAAGAAGATTAATCAGCTCAATTCCTCTCTTTTCTTTCCATAACTGAGTTTATCTTCATTCTCACAGTAAACACAGAACAAGACTGGCAGACTTAAAAGGTAAATGGAAGAATTTTAGGTTTCATCGTTAATGTTATTTGATAGTTTTATCACTTTTCCTCCTTATCTCTCATTTGGCCAACAAAATTTTCACACGTAATAAATAGAAATTCATAAGATCTCACTTCGGGAAGTGATAGAAATAAAGTGGAGGGGGTTTATTATCTAAGAAACTGGAAGCTTTGCTTTTTAGATTTTCTAAACACTAATACTGACAAAATGATGAGCAAGTAGTAACAGATTAGGTGGTTCAGAACAGTTCCAGTAGTAATTTTTCCCCTTTTCATAGCACATGCTTTCATACTTGTTGATCTCTGATTTGAGTAGTTGGGACTGAATATATTATATTTAATGCTATAAAAATCGTGGTGTCTCCTTTCAGTTAGATGACAGTTACAACAATAACCTAAGTTCTTCTAGAAATGAGCACATTTTATAGCTTTCATTTATTCTCCAGCAGACGGAGAATTTCAAATTTGTTCTGTTTGCTCAGGATTTCCTCGGCTCCCCATCTCCCCTCTAAGAACGAGTTGTGTTATTCAGATTAGTGATTCACTTGGGATCCCCAGGTCTCTGTGAAAAGGATGGATTGCACACAGTAGGAAGAACTGCGAGATCCACGTTTTGGTTTGAAACTAGAAGAGAGTAAAGGAGTCTGTCTTTGCTTCTGATGAAAGATCCTCTCTGTGTTCAGCTGGAAATTCTAGTGGCATCAGAAAAATTTTGATTCCAGTGGAATAATCAATTCTTGGAAAAAATGAAATTGGAAATCCCTTTCCGCATCTCTCAGTTTGAAAGATGATTTAAAAGAGGACACTCTGGAGTGAGTGTTGTCTTGTCTAAAGGGTTCCAATTATCCCTTTCCACCAATAGGAAATTAATAGTAATATATGAAACGGGAAAAAAAACCCAAAGCTTTATTAACAGAAAGAATGCCCACAAGGCAAGAAAACAAAGATGCCTCCTGGGCAGCAAGGCTTCAAAACTGCCTGCACAGAAAACAAGAAGCCTCTCCCTGCCCCGGCCCCACACACAGAGGGGTCTTGGAGATCCCATAACCATTTTTGGGACACAAAGCAGAGGACGATGGAATACACTGTCATAATAACTCACTCCAAGACACTGCACTAAGACACAATACTGGTAACTGTCAAATCTCAGAGAGAGGAAGAAATGTGGAAAGAAAGCAAAGAGGGTGTCCGGGGTTACAATGTAAGATGTGCCCAAAACTGTGTATTCTATCACCATCTTCATAAGCTTTTAAAATGGGTGGGACAGTGTTCCCGAATCTCCTTCATGACTCATCCCTGGTAAACTCATGGAGATATCTTCTCTCAATGGGCCAGCTGTTGGCACCAGGTGGGGCAGAGTTCTTATCTCTCCCAGGACCCATCCTCTCTCCAGGGGATATCTTCTGTTCATGGCCCATCCAGTCTCACTGCATGGCT
>VYZQ01049940.1:50462-63445 GCA_013400655.1 Mystacornis crossleyi
CAACTTTTATATGGCCTGACATGGGCTTCTCTTTAAAGTCACAGGCTGCACAAGTATTTTTCATCCCCCCAAGTTTTTTCCAAATGAATTTAAGTCCTTTCTATGGCTTTACAAGAAGCATTTTTAAGCTTTGTGCCAAGAAGCGCAGAAGCGCTCTTTTCCTGTCATCATCTAGCTGCCTTCCCATGTGGACTCATCCCTTCTCCTCTGTCTCTGACCTTGGAGCTGCCATGTTCAGCTTCGTCCCATGTGCCTTTACTTTTCTCTTCTTTCCTCACTGACTTGAAAGGAAAGATGTCTTTGCTGGCTGCGGTGTGTTGTTTCTTCAGCTTTGGCGAGAGCTGTGCTGGATGTGAAGGTGCCCCGCCGGCCCCACCATGGAGTCACGGTGGCTTCAGATCCTCGGCCGCGTGGCTTCGGCCACAGGCTGCCTGCGGAGCGGGAACAGCTCTGCCCTGGGAGTGGACGGCCAGCCCTGTCGAGTGGAGACCGAGAGGAGCCCGGCTGGAGCCCGGGCCTGGCCCTCCGGAGATGAGAGCTGGCCCCACACCAGCCCCGGCCGAGAAATCGAGAGGAGCCCGGCTGGAGCCCAGGCCTGGCCCTCCGGAGACGAGAGCCGGCCCCACGCTGGCCCCGGCCGAGAAATCGAGAGGAGCCTGGCTGGAGCCCGGGCCTGGCCCTCCGGAGATGAGAGCCGGCCCCACGCCGCTGCCGCCGCCGTGCCGAGGGGTCGAGGGGAAGGGCCTGGCCCGGGCCCAGGGCCCTCTGCCCTCGGCCACCCCTCGGCCCTTGAGCCCAGAGACAAAGAGGAATCTCCCGCGTTTGCAGGAGGTTTTATATGCAAAATTGCAAAAGCGATTGGCCCAAAAGTTCGTCAATCAACTCAGATTCAACCTATTACAATTCTGCCTCTGGGTGTTGAAATTTTTGAACAAGATGATGCTATTCGTATTTTAGAAATATCCCTTAAGGTTCTTATTTTTGTTCCTGACCAACACCAACCAGAGAACACGAACTTGGTATCGTTTCGTGGCTCTTATTCTCACAACAGAGTCTCTGATTCCCTTTCTCCTGGTTGACTTCACCAGGCCGTGGTAATTCCTCCATGACAAAATCTGCTTAAAGCTATAAAGCTCTATGATAAAACCTGGATGATGGTTGTTGCGTATCCTCTGCTCGGAATTCACAGTAACAAATAGTTGATCACAAAATGATCCAGCTCATCACCCCAAATTAAGCTCTGTTCAGTATTCCATTAGGGTATTTTCTTACCACTTTAATGCTGGACATGGAGAATGAGGTGCAGCAACACCAGTTATGGAACACAGCAATGAACGAGGCCACTTGGTTTCCTCTGCTTTCTCAAGCCTTTTCAGTTTGGGGTGTAATCCAATTATTTTAAATGTAAGCACATTGATTGCAAGTACAAAAAGCCCAAATTGTGTTCTTTAAATCTCTTTGAAGAGAGTGACTCACCCAAGTTGCATTCAGCTTTAGAAGAGCAGAGATGTTCAGAACATTTGCTCATGCTTCTTCTGATAAATACAGTTAATTACACAGTTCTACTGGGCATTGAAACACCTTCATTGAAACCCAGGAAGCAGAAGAGAACAGTCAAAGAAACCATCCTCTCCCAAAGACTTATTTTTAATATAGACATTACAGAATTCTTTCAGAATGAATAAGGATTAAAACTAGAAGTTTCAAAGAGTTCAAAAAAAACTGCATCAAGAGCTCCCCAAAAGAGAAACCAAAGTTTGATTATGAGATATGATTTTATCTCTAAGTGCATATGAAAATAATTTCTACTTTAGTACATCATATTTACATATAATCCAGTCCATGCTTATAGACATTTAATTTATGACCCATATTTAATATTTTTCCTCCTTGAGATAAAAGAAGGGGTTTGAAATTTTTCTCTATCTTCTCTGAAACACTCTGAGAATTTGTCTTAGCAAGACACAAGCAGCAGAGTCAGGATAATACCTGGTTTAAATGACATTTTGAATACCCTCGGGAGCTGCTTAGTGTGTCTGTCTTGCAGAGTCAGCATTCAGAATCCACACATTTTGATCAGTGTGTGAAAATTTGTCACAAATTATAGACTATTTCTGTCCTAATTAAGAGTTTATAATGCATTCTTAAAACCATTCTTCTCCTAGGTCTCCGTCTTTGCAAGGTTTGTGTGTTTGCTTAAAAGATAGAAACTTTATATGTGAGATGGGAGATGCAAATGTCAAGATTTTTCTCTCATCTTTTCTGGAATATGAATGCCAGCTGCTTCTTTGGAATTTTCCTAAGCCTCCGAAGCATCAGCAGTTTCTGCATCCTTCTGTTAAATAATTGAAGTTTTAGCTATTTGTAGTGTCAAAACTCAAAACTTCGTACTCTTTTTGTTCTAAGTCTTAGGATTTCATCCGTATGACTATAACCCCTTGCAGTTTTCAGAGGTTCTCTTTGTATCATTGATGGAACCTTCTGTAACTTATATAGAAAAAAAACCTTTCAAAACCTTAAATTCATTTTTAGTACCAACACACCTCTATATATCGCCTAATAAATTAACTAATATTATCTAATATATTAATATTACAATAGCTAAGAATCCTAAAAGTTGAGTCAGAATTCCATAAAATTCCATATGGCGATCTTTTTTCTTGCTTTTTTAAACCATTTTGCATCAGTCTCTCATTTCAATTAGGAGAGGGCAAATTGGCTTTTGATGCCTTGAACATGACACCCACATCTGGCCTGTTAAAAATAATTAGCAGCTTAAAAGTAAAGTATAATGGGTGTAACTGTATAAATGTGTTGACACAGGAAGCATGTCGCAGTTCTCTTTCTCGAGAGGGAGAAGGGAAAACAAAAATGCAAATCCATAGGGACAGAATAAAAATAGACCCCACTGCTTAAATGCTCTGAGGGTCCTCATAGGTCTGCAGAGGAAGTGGGAGTTGAAGTGAAAAATATTTTGTTTAAAAATCTTCACTAGTGAGTGAGGCTTTTAGCATCACAGAAGATTTTTCTTCCCTGTTTTGCCTGGAGAGGTATTCTCTAAATCTGACAGGCTTTTTGGCATTGCAGATATGAGCTTGGGAGCGTGGAGGATTTTTTTGACTTTTTGCTCATGATGTTTTCTGAGAGGTGACTTTCACCTGGGAACAGTCTTAGTCACCACAGCTGTGGCTGCGGAGGCATCCTTCAAAGAGCACTGAGGGATTCTGCCTGTGTGCAAAGTGAACTTGCCCAGCAGAGCAGGGAGAAGGAGCTGGCATCTTGAGAAAGGAAATGGAAAGGAAACAAAGCTTTGGATGCATCCTTGGGAGCTTCATTAAATTGTGCTCTGGAAATTCAGCAGGGTGAGTGTGGTGCCAATAAAAAAAAATCATTTGGTTCCAAGCCTCTGTTGTCAGTTTTTTAATTATTGGCAGTTGTCTATTATTGTTGCTGTTGTTATTATTTTTCTGTAGGTACTTGGAGGGTTCTCCAAAGGTGCATCTGCTACCTTGTGCCATTTCCTACCCCTTTTTCTGTTTTTCCTTCCATATTCCCTACTCATTGTGTCTATGTTTTAACTACTCAGCTCTGGAAATTAATTGTGGACAGCTACTGTGTTGAGAGAGAACAGGGACCAGCTAGTGAACAGTGAGGCAGAATTAGAGTTAAGTGTGATTGGTTATTTTCAAGGGCACAGCCATTTCTCTCACTGAACAAAACATACAGAAGTTAGTGAAATTATTTCCACAGTGCCTCTGCTGTTGCTCATGCTCTTTAAGCATGTACTCAGTATTATTAAGTTTACATCAGTTACCTTTTTTCACTTGCCAAGCAGTTTTTTTGTGTGTGCAGTAACTTCCCTGTTTAAGCCCCGTCCTCCAGTTCTGACTTGGAGAGTGCAAGTGCCACTGGTTTTGTTACTGAAGGTGCTGGAACTCCACATAACAGAGAAAATATACCTCAACCTCTTGCCTCCTAAACTTTTATGATGTTATTATTACCAGAATAATTGTACTTAGAATACTGTCAAAGAACTAGCATTGTATTCTCTGCTGCAAGGTAACTGTTAAAAATGCTTTGTGCCTGTGCCTATCAGTTTAATTACAACACTTGAATTCATTTTAGACCAACAGAATAACTAATAACAATCACACCACTTTTAGCACTAAATATACATACTTTCCTTGAGAAGACTGTACCTTTGCTGTAGCTGGTATTTGCCTAAGTTGAGTTGTATTTGTATCCCTTCATGTCTTTCATGTGCTTTTCCACTCTTTCTTTGATGTGA
This sequence comes from Mystacornis crossleyi, assembly GCA_013400655.1. Classification (NCBI taxonomy): domain Eukaryota; kingdom Metazoa; phylum Chordata; class Aves; order Passeriformes; family Timaliidae; genus Mystacornis; species Mystacornis crossleyi. The sequence continues at coordinate 54,751 of VYZQ01049940.1, forward strand.
TGAAAACTTTTGGCATCTCTCAGCAGGGAGGCCCATGGACTGACTATACAGTGCACGCAGCATAAACTGTTATTTGTTAGAAAACTGACTTTTGCTCAAGAAGACACTTAATAGTTCAATGAAAACCTCACAGCATAATTGCAAAGGTTGCAGTTTTATGATTTTTACTCCAGGCATTATTTGAAATCAATATTTGATAATATTTCACGTGGATTTAATAACTTATAATCTTAGACAGTAATGCGAGCAATTGCACTGGCTTCAGTGGAACTGAAGACTGCCCAAACTGAAATGACTTCTGAGGAGTCTAAAACACATAAAGCCGAAATTCTGTTTGCTTAACACTGCTAAAGTTCCTTTCAGGGTTCATGGTGAGAGCAATCTGATGTCAGATGAAATGAAGGAAGTTCCCAAAGAATTCACGATAGCTCTAAGTTATTTTTGAAACTGTGACAATGCGGTGCTGGAGCAGTGGAGCAGTGAGGAGTCCCCAGGACCAAAATTATATAAATCCTGATTTTATTGACAATTGATTGCTCAAAGATATTCAGGCACAAACTTGTATACTTGTAGAGTGTAAGGTAAAATAATAACTTGATGGTTGCTGATAGGATGAAAATATCACCTTAGTTTATTTTAATATTAAAAAACACAACCCCAGGGACATTTGTATGGGTAAATGATAGCATAATTAACTGGACCAAGACCCCAGCGTGCACACTGGTCTTGTTATATAAGTGTGAGTGACCACTCACCTGTTTCTGCATCATTCTTTGTTCCCCAGCGTGCACACTGGTCTTGTTATATAAGTGTGAGTGACCACTCACCTGTTTCTGCATCATTCTTTGTTATCAAAAAAGGACTTATTTCCCAAGGGGTGTGCCGGTTGTGTTAGATGACTGGCACCCTGTTCTGCTGAATGGGAAGAAAATAAACATCTTGACTGAGTGTGTTGATTAGCTCTTGCATACTGGGTGAAAGAACTTTGCTTTAGGGATGAGTCCATCCTCCATTCATCCCTAATTAGAGCTGCAAGAAGGAGAGGACTGTCTGGAGCAGCTTCAGTGAGGTAGGTTGGAAACTGCTCCCGGTTGACCAGGTTGTGATATTTTCACTGTAGCTACAGAGCCAGCCAGAATCTCCTGTGACCATGGCTACCAGTGTAATTAATAGGTAGTCAAAAAAGAGAGAACCTCTCTTTCAGGTGAGTGCGGGGCGGCCTCACCTCAAGCGCTGGGGGCAGTTTTGGGTTCCACAACACAAGATCGAAAGCTGTTAGAGAGAGTCCAAAGGAGGGATAAGAGGACGGTGAAGGGCTTTGAGGGAAGGGCACAAGGAATGGCTGAGGGCCCTTGGCTGGTTCAGCTGGAGGAGAGGAGGCTGAGGTCAGACCTCACCGGGGGCTGCAGCTCCTCCCAAGGGGCAGCAGAGGGGCAGCTCCGATCTCTGCTCCTTCTGACCAGGGACAGGACTCAAGGAAATTTCTGGAGCTGTGTCAGGGAGGGTTATGTTGGATATCAGGGAAAGGATTTTTCCCCAGAGGGTGCTGGGCACTGCCCAGGCTCCCCAGGGAATGGGCACAGCCCCAAGGCTGCCAGAGCTCCAGGAGAGTTTGGACAACACTCTCAGGCACAGGATGGGATTGTTGGGGTGTCCATGCAGGGCCAGGGGTTGGACTTGATAATCCTGGTGGGTCCCTCCCAACTCAGGATATCCTACGATTCTGTGATGTTTTTTAGGATACAGATTTCTAATGTTACCTTCACTTGTGCATAATAAGGTACATGTAACATGATAGGGTGATGATGCAGATCTCTCGCCTGATGATGATGATGATGCAAATTTCCTTCCTTACTGGATGGCAGAGTGGAATGCCCCTGGGTTTGAGCAGTAATAACATTACTTCTGTCTATCCCACGTGGTCAGCCTGCAAGCCCTCTCCTGTCTACAGTTCCACTCTGTAGTTCTTTGATGAACTCTTTGTGACAGAATTCATTACATATGGATAAGTTATCCCCCAAGAATCCAAACTGCTTTGTTTGCAAAGAAGGCTTTCGCATATACAGCAGGTAAAATTCCACAGACCTTTCTGCCCCTCCTGACAGGCTGAAAATACCACTTAGAGAGATACAACCTCTTCCCATCCGTCTTAGGGAAATGCTCACTCTGAGCTACTTGAAATGATGTTCAAATTACATTTACCAAGAGAGCTGATTCACTCTCGGTGTAGTGGGTGAGGAATTTCTGTTTTATAAGAATAGATAGTGCTGTTTTCATCTGATTCTGTGTCGAAAGCTGCACTTTTATGCTTACCTTTACTCTCATAGTTGTATCTTGTGAGAGCTGCTTATCTGAATGAAATCTGCATGAATAAACCACAGCTTTTAGGGAGAACATAAGAGGGGGCCATATGCTAATTATTGGTTCTAGCCATCATGCATTTGTTCAAGACCCAGACTCAGTTACCAAACCAAATCAGAGACAGAAAAAAAAAGGCTTAAAAAGTCAATTGCCTTGCCTTAGGAAGGCCAAGAATCACAGAGTAATTTTCAATATTAGGTAACAAAACTTTAGCCCCAGTGGCTATTTTAGGGGAAGATATAGAATCTAGATCATGACTCTAGAGTAAGACAATTGTGCAATTTATCTTCAGTAAAGCGTAAGCATTAATTTGAAAAATAAGTCTAAAAGAGAATGATATAACTTGTTTAAGTAGCACTGCAAAACAACTTTGAGACCTGTTTTCTTGGCCAGGGTATTTTCCTGTACAACTTCTGATAACACTGGAATGGCTGGAGGGATAACCAAGGAGAAAAGATAAATAAAATTAGGTTAACAATATTTAAAACAAACACTGTTTGTGAGAGTAAGAGGAAAAGGCTGGTCTATGGACTAATACATAGGATTACTTTCTTGATTTTCTTCAGCCTTAAATTACCTGTCTAAGATAATAAATATATTGATACATTAGATTTCTTTCTAATTGCAGTAAGTTTCCTACCAGAGACTTCAAAGAAGTTGAATGACAGACTAGTCTGTATTTCTTTATCTGTAAATTGGGTAAAAAGTAAGGATTAATTAATTTCTCTGGAGGTAATGGTATAGATATTTATGATGTGCTTCAGGAAATTTGGGAAATATTAGATAAATGCCAGTATTGCTATCACAGGGTTATGCTTGGACTCCCTCCGTGAAGACAGCATGCAATTTGATATCAGAATTATCAGAGCGAGAATGGAAACAGACCAGCAGCTTTTTCCACACTGCAGTGAAAAGACTGAAATTAGAGACTCCAGTTGGCACTTCACTCACAGCAAAGTACTCCAAGAAATCAATAGTTTTACTCAAGACCAGAGTTCTACAACAGATGAATAGAGAAGTTTTATGTTTGTTTTTTTTTTTAATAAGATACATGGTATTTATCCTATCTTCCCTGGTTTGTAATAAATTTGTGTCTTATCACTTTCATTGTTAGTTCTGATTCTTTAAGTTGAACTGATAACATGACAAAGGAAAAAAAAAAGGCAGGAGTGGAGAAGATGAGGGATACAGTTTGCGTGCGCATGGCTCGGACATGGAAACACAAACTGAGAATATGGCAGAGTTGTAGACTGATAGAGAGGAATTTCAAGTGTCCTGTGTATGGAGGGGTCTTAAATATCCCACCTGTGGCAGAGTACCTTTTCCAGACAGATGGCAAAGATGTTCCCTCTGGACTAAACTTTTTTTTTTTCCCAAAGAAAGCACTGCAGCATTTTTGTTGGCTGCAGTCAGCATGCAACCTTTCTGAGCAATTGACAGGGCTAAAATAAAGATATTAGTTAGAGGTACCCTTGATATTCAGAAAGATATAGTTTAATTATGGAAGATCATTTTTATGCAGCTGTACAAAAATTGAGAGATTTTGCTTTCTTATCAGCTGAAAAAATAAACTATAAATTGCACAATCATTAGTTTTCCTTACCTTTGAGGAATTCCTCAACTCTTTCGACAGCTGCAGGTAAGTTTCCAACTGAATCATGTGCCTTTATCTGTATACAGATTATAAATGTAAAGGTCAAAGATCAAAATATCAGTTGTAAGGAAATACCACCTTCAATATCAGTAATTCTATATGTTTGTTTTATCCAAGTCTAGCAGATATTACTTCAGAAATTTTTCCCTACTATAACTTGATATATTTGTCTCATCTTAAAATTATGAGGAAGCCGCTTCAGACTCCTTATTCCAGCTTCGAAAAAAAATGAGAAATTCAAGTCTCCACAAAAAAATTAAAAACAAACAAACACAAAAAACCCAACCAAACAAACAAAAAACACCAAACCCAGAAACCCAACCAACCAAATAAACCAGCTGAGACAAATACAGATAATGATTAGGGAAGGATTTTCAAATACAAGGAAATAAAAAATATAAAACTTTTCCAATGTTTCCATGTTTACAGGACATAATGATTGCAAAAATTGTCGTGGACTGCTCACAGACATACACTTTGAATTGTTTCCTCATTCAAGTGCACTCAGTAGTATTTCCCCACACTGATCCTTCATACCACATCCAACACCAGCATTTGTGTGATTTTGACACAATTTCCACGTTCTGCTATTCATGGTGCCTGTGCGACCACACTGATCTTCTGGAACATGTTCTATGTCTAGAAAATATTCATTCAGATTATGTAAAATTACCAAAGTTCATGCAGCAGTTTTCTTTAATAATTATTGTAATTTGTAAAGGACTTGTGGAGACAGAACTTATTTAAACCAAGCTTTTATTGCTGTGGATTTGTACACAAAGAATCTCAGTTAATTCAGCTTATCAGATAAGCTTCTGTCTCATCTGTTTAATTGCCAACACAACATTTTTCTACAGCATCAAAAATTAAATAAGCATGAAGAAAAGCCTGTAAAAAGTTCTATAAATAAAAGGTAATTTATTAGAAGTAGTAATAAAAACAAAACCAAATGAAAAATAAAATTAATATTTATTGTGAATAACAGTCATTTAAATTACACCGTGCTTTTCGTTTTTAGTTCTAAATTGGCATTCTAAAATACCTCATTTTTACTGCCTTTTGGAAAAGAGAGCACAGCAAGCTCAAATCCATTTAATTGAGCAAACCAGAGAAGATCCAAAGTGGAAATCCAGTTTAGTCAGTCCTCTGCTGTGCCTTGTGTGACTGAACAACTCTGTCACCCCTATTTACTGTTCATTTATTTGCACAGGAAGGAAGGACAGAAAAGAAAGTCAAGAGAGGTATATACTCAGGGGAAAATGTACCTAAGGTTCCTCCTCCACTACAGAAGGCAGAAATAAATCAGCCCCTCAATAACACTCACTGACTTTTAATGTAAAAGGTGCTGATTTCACTGAGTTTGCATACGAAAAAGCAGATGGTTGTGCTAAATCATTCTGAATTGCCCATGGTCATCCTGGGAGGTCACTACGGCTACAGATCTTTTTGAATCCAGCTCTCTGGTCTGTCCAGATCTCCCTGGAAGTTCTCTGCATCCTGGAGGGAGGACACAGCTCCTCCTGGTTTAGCAGCACTGGCAAAGTTGCACAGTGTGCATTTCCCAGGTCATTTATAAAAGCATTAACAAGCACTGGCCCTAAACTGGAGCCCTGGAGAGCCCCACAGGTTCAGGCCACCAGCCTGATGGACGCCATTTGCTGCAGCTCTCCAAGCCTGACGCCTCAGCCAATTGCCCACCCAGAGTAGGGTGGACTTGGCTGGGTGTGCTGGACATTTCATCCATAAGGATGTTGTGAGAGACAGCATCAAAATCTTAGCTAAAATCCCAATCCACCATATCTACCAGCCTCCTTTGGTCAACCATAAAAGTTGGTAAAGCAGGACTTTCCCCTTGTGAACCTGTGCTGGCTGTGACCAAGAACTGTGTTTTCTCTCAAGTTTCTTTTCCAATAACTCCCAGTGATGCCTTCTCCAGCCACCTAGAAACAGAGACTAGACCAGAGTAAGGGAATAAAGGCAGGGATTTATTTGAAGGGCCTTCAAGGTACACCCTGGGGAGGCAGAGGCTGCTTCCATTACAAAGGACCCCAAGATGGACAATGAGTCACGAGTTCTTTACACTGTTACAGGTTTGGTGCATTTGCATATCAGCAGAAATTCACCAATTAAAACTTTAGCTCTCTTCCATTTCTCCCCCTCTCTCCTGGTCCTAGTTTCCACCTTTAGGCCTCGGACAGCCCGAGTGTCCTTGCACAGCTCAGAGCAGCTTTGTTGTGTCTGTCTGGCCTAAGAGAGCAGCTACCGAGCTGTGAGAGACTCCAGAGTTACACACTGGGCAATACAGGATTTGAAAAGTACGGAAGTTAAAACCTAAGGCATCACCAGAATAATCTCGTTCATCATTTTACCAGGCACTGAAGTGAGACTGACAGGCCTGTAGTTACCAGAATTTTCCTTCTTACCAGCTTCCAGTCAACTGGGACCTCTCAAGACTTCAAGACTATTGCAAAATAATGGAGAGGTCCCACAATAACATCAGCCAGTAATTGTCGTTTGAAGAAACACAGAATAAAAATTGTGACAAAGACAAAGGGAATCATAAAATAATGGAGAGAGGTCCCACAGTAACATCAGCCAGTAATTGTCATTTGAAGAAACACATAATAAAAACTATGACAAAGACAAAAGGAATCAAAAACTTCCATGGACATGAGGCAAGCATAAATATATGTAAGAATGACAAAAGCCAGTGTTTGCTTCAAAAGGCAGGACAGTAACAGAAATAAAGGAAAAGATGGGAGAGAATTGTTAGGGATCCAATCTGAACACGGAGTCAAGCAGTATTGTGGAAAAGATGGAGGAAATTTTGACTTTTTAATCATCTTGAATGACTTAACACTCCCAAATTTTCTTAATGATTTGTACACTGTATTAACTGCAGCCTGATAAGTGCAGGTTTTTTGTTATTCCTAGGCAGAAAAAATGAGCAGACAGCAGAAGAGAGGAGTTGACACTGGGGATTTTCATGTTAACAATTCTTGAACTCTAGAATTCTGTCAGGCTTGTTGCTGTGACACTTCCCTATCCCAAGGAAACTACTCAGCGTTAAGTACATAACCTGGAATTTTAAACTGTTAAAACATTTATTGGGTTTCCATAGATTTCTTAGCTCTGTTACAACGGATTTTCTCCCATTTTCCCTTTAATCAACTTCTGAGCGTAGAGTAAGATAAAATTGTGACAATAAAATAGAGATATCGCTGTAAATAATGCACCTCCTTAACAACCGTAATGGCAAATTCATAATTTTTCTGTACTACAAGGTGACAATTCCAGTCTATTTAGGCCTTAGGGTGTACCTGCAGTGCTCAGCAATGGGTAATCTGTGCAACAGACACCTTTATTCTCAACAGTGTGAGTCTAAGTTTCCCCCAGGCTGTAGGCTGAGTTTAATTGAATTGTACATGCGCAGACCAGAGCTGAATATGAATTTATACTTGAAAGAAAACATTTTAGTCTGGCATTTTCCCGTAGATGAACAACTGGATCGTGTGCATATACAGCCAGAGACGTTTAGTTTTCCCTCTGTGAGTGATTAATGAGGAGCATTTCAAAATTGCCAAACAATGAAACCAGAAGAAATGTGCCTTTATTAAGTGTCTGGGTAATTAACATCACTACTTGAAATGTGAAAGATTGTTCACCCACTTTCCAAAAAAAATTATGCTTTCCTCAAGGAACAACTTACAGACTTACATAAGTGTGCTGGATTTACGAAAATAATTCCGTATTTGAAGCTGTTTGTTTTATCCTGCAAAGATAAATTTTAAAGGAATCTTACTTTATTTTTTTTTTCCCTAAGCATACATGGAAATTTGTGTTAATTAGTTAATTTTCATGTCTGGAAAGTTAAAGTGTCCCAATGCTTGCCGTGATATGAAGACAACAGAACTGGGTTGTTATGGAAATGTATTCTATCCTGTAATTAAAGCAAGTTTCTATAGAAACACTGGTGTTGAATGTATGTCAGTGTTTTCAATGGAAAGTTTTTTTAACTTTGTAACCCAAATAACCTCCAGCTAGAACTTGGGTGCCAAACTCTCAACCGCCATGAAGTTTTACGCAACATGAAGAAGTTAAAATAGCTATTATATTCATTTATATATGCAATTTTTAAGGGTTCTGTAGGCCCATGTTCTCTTGTTTGTGAGACCTGGAGCCACTTGGGAGGCAAATTTCTTTGAAAATTTTTCTAATTGAGAACTGATTTGGTTTTTTCTTGCCAGAAACTGACTTGTCAGAATAATACTTTGTAGCAGTTGCCTCTTAAATACATATTTTTAAGTCCAGGTTTTGACAGCTCAGTGACATTACAGTAAGGAGAAATTGCACTACAGTTTTAGGGCACTATTTTAGAGTTGAAATCTTGCTTCAGGTTCACAACACAATCAGTATTTGTTATAAATTAAAGAGACATTTTTAATTAAAGAGACACCTTTACACTGGCACAGTCTTATTTGGAACAGTGGAAAAGATGTGGAATTCCACGAAAAGAAGGGCCGAGTAAATGATTTTATCTTTTTAAAATTCTGTCCATTCTAGGATTCTTTAATAAAAATCTTAAAACCAGATATTTGACTATTTGACTTAAAAACATTTTGGTCACAACATGCTGACCTAAAGTTTAGCAACATAATTTTATTTTCTTTTTTTTTTTTT
>VYZQ01049941.1:0-15300 GCA_013400655.1 Mystacornis crossleyi
TTCAGGAGCGAGGGGTTACGTTTGGGGTACGGGGGTGAAAGGCTGGTTCAAGGGTGAGGGGCTGGTTTGGAGTGAGGAGTTGGTTCGCAGTGTGGGGGTCGGGCTGGTTTGGGGTACGGCGGGGAGTGTGTGGCAGCCACATCGGGGGGGGGGGTGAGAGGGACGGGGCAAGAGAGGAAGGAGGGCACACAGCAGTGGCTCGGTGTCCCGGGTCAGGTTGCCCAAAGGAGCACTTGAGGTAAATAGGGAGGTGGGTACGAGAAGCAGGTTTGGGCACTCAGACGGGGTGGGAGGCTGAGGGGGGCCCAGCGGTGAGCGAGGCCAGGAGGGTCGTGGTGCGAGGGGAAGGGCCGGGTGGCAGTAAGGGTGGGGGGCGGGACCAGGTGAGGTTAAAGGTGAGCGGCGGATAGAGGTGACAGTAAAGGTGAGTGGCAGGTCAAGGGGACGGCGAGGGACACTCAGGTGATGATAAAGATGAGAGGCAGGTGCAGGTGATGATAAAGGTGAGGGACGGGTCCAGGTGACAGTAAGGATGCAGGTGTTAGAGCACGATGAGAGTGTGTTGAGGGGACGGTAGGGGCTGGGGTCCTGGCTGGGTCTGAGGGCGGTGGGGGTGTGAGGGGCTGATTCAGGGGATTGTGGGTGTAAAAGGATGGGCAGGAACCATGCAGAGAGACAAAAGGCATTTGGATGCAGAGGGAGAGGTGGATGTGCAGAGACAGGCTTGAGGGGTGACGGCAGTATGGGGTGACAGTGTGGAAGGCTGGGTCTGGAGGTCCACAGAGGAGGTTGGGGCTTCCTGAGGGAGGCCTGGGACCAGTGGGATGTGGGCGTTGAGTGCCCCAGTTGGTGAGTACAGGATATTTGTAATGCAGAGAGGCACCTCTGACGGGGCTGAAATTTGCTGTTGGTTGGCTGGGGTTGTGGAGAGGTCACTGGCAATTGGTTGTGACTCTAAGGGGCTGTGTAGGAGCAGGGATGCTGTTGTAGGGCACTGGATCAGTGGGGGTCTGGATGTGATGGATTGCTGAGCCAGGACAATGTTGGTAGGTCTGGACAGAAAGTAAGGCTGGAGGGGAGTGAGTAGGGGGAGTTTTTTTTGGCAGCAGGGTCAGAGTTGGGGACTGTATAGATGGAAGTCTAAGGATGGTGGGTGAATGGGAGCTGGCTTTGTGTGTGGATGTGGCTGGAGTCGGAAGCAGATGGGAGCAGTGAGGAGCAGGTAGACAGAGGAGGACAGCGTGGGTGTGGGGCCAATTCCTGGGCGGGGAGAAGGACTAATGTGGAGATGGGAGTAGATCAGACTGAGAACAGGTTGGAGGGGAAGGGTGTGCAAGTGGGTGTTAGGGCTGGGTGGAGACTCTAGAGGTGTTTGGGGGGTTAAGGAAGTTCCTCTTGGCAGATCAGCCCGTGCTGGTTTTGGTTAAAGGTTATTTCAGGAGAGGTATGTGCAGGGGAGAGAAGCAGTGTCCTTCTGGGAGTAGCTGGTATTTGGGCGGCTCATCTTTTGGCGCTGTAATGCTGCCGGCTCTTGGTGAGGGACAGTGGGAATAGCAGCCTGGTGGAAAGAAGCTCCTGGGCTTGTGGGGAGACAAGACTGGGCAGTGGGAGGGTATTGAACGGGACAGCGGGTATTGGGAGAGTCCTGCTGCTTCAGAGTAATTTTTTTTTTGACAAAAAAAAAAGGCTAAAGGGGGGCTCTGGCAGGGGAATGGAACCCCCCTGGCTCTGCGCGGGTCCAGGCCACGTGCTAATGTGTGTGTGTGGGAATGAGAGGTGTCTGCACAGGACAGTGATTTTCGGGCTGTATGATGATGGAAAGTGCATGTCTGCAGTGCTGGGGCCAGTTCTTTTTGTGTTGGGTTGCTCGGTTGGGTTGTGTGTCTGAAGGCTATCCCATAGAATGAGAAAATGGAAATCTTCATGGGAATAGGCTGGGAATGCTCCCTGGCTTCTCTGTTATGGCAGGGGTTTCTGTAAGATGGTGACCTGCCTGGGATTCGTCAGCCGTGGCGGTGAGAGAGCCAGTGTGTGTGTCTGCATGCATTAGGTGAATTCCCTGGGCAGGGCTGATTCCTGGAAAAGAAGGAAATGAGAAAAGGATGATTGTCCTAGGCAGTGACTGCTTTCTTGGGGAGCTTCTGAGAGCACCCAGCACCCTTCGATGACATTGCCTGTGGATTTGGGAGAAGGGTAACTGTCTGTATAACCTGAACTCATGGAAGAAAAACACTTTAATTTTCAAAATTTCTATTTATTGACATTCTGTAGATGAGTGTGTGTTGCATACAGTTTTAAAGGGGTTTTGTATGGAAACGATTCCAGGCTAGGCAAGCCCTGGAAGTCCAAACCTGCCTTTTTCATGTCTTTTTGCCGCTGTCATGATAAGAATTTTCTTTTAGTTGTGACAGAGCTTTACGGAGTAGCCTCATACCTGTTATTTTCTTGGAGAAACTTAGGGGTTTTTTGTCGTTTTAAGGGGACTGGATTTGAGAGGCTTCTTCTCCAAATGGTGATGCCAAGTGAAAAACAGAATTGGTATATACTCACTGCTAATAGAACCTCAATTTTTTAATCCTCTTACCTGTTTTGATAAAAAACTTCTTGTTTCTTTCTCGCATATAATTCTAGTCTAAAATTTTGCCTGAAAATATACTCTATGTTTTTCTTTATAGATGATTTGTCTGTTTACTAGTTTATTAAGGAGTTGAAGTTTCTAGTAATGCTTTTAGACTTGGAGCTGTGAGAAGTGCAGACAAGCAGTGTTCAGAGTTTTGCAGTCATGTGTCTTCTTTCACATGCCTTGAGTTTGCTCTGTCTCCTGTCAGAAATGGCTCTGCAGGAGGTTTTTTTTTTGGTTCACGATTGTCAAGGGTTTGGCTTTAAAGGACCTGGTGTGTTATTAGATGCTGTAGGTACAAATGGGAAACAGAAGGGCAAGTGAAAATTATTTTCTAAGTACGGCATATTCCACGTGCTTATCTGCTGAATTGAGAGATGTAATTAAATTTGGCATGTTAATTGTCCTATCTTATCTAGATGTATATGATGACTATATTTGTGGCCTTGACTATTTTAATTTACATTGTAAAGATACACCTTGTGCTTCACTAACCTACTGATCTCTCACATCTTGCGTTCACAGTGAAGGATGAACGTTGTAGCATTGAGTTGCAGTCTGCTAATATTCTGCTTCCCTTTTTCCTTGGGAAACCAGTTTATTTAGACTGCAGTTAGATATTTCAGTAACGTCCCCCAGATCAGTGGTGCTCTTTAGGGGTAGAGGGCTGATTTAGGGATGACTTCAGGTGACTTTTTTTTAAGGTGTGGAACCAGCCACTTAAGTTGTTCAAAGATAAACATCTCGGTGTTAACGGAGGCCGAAACAGAAAACACAGAATGTGCCTGATGTACTTGTCTTCTATTTCAGTACAAACCTCCAGTGGGCTCTTGGCTGGCTGCAGGCTGCTGTGGGCTTCGAGCTGCCATGATATGGGCAGGAGAGGAGCTACTGCTGGGAGGGGTGAGAAACTCCCCAGTCACAGAGCTGCAGCAGCATCCTGAGATAACACTGGGAGCACTGGGAGCTTGGGAGCTCCGAAGTTGCGAGTGAAATTGGCAGCACTGAGTGTTGTGCAATGAGAAGGATGCAGCACGCTTGGTTCACAGACTCTTGGAAGCACTGTCTGCAGCTGTGACACCCTCTTGTCCTGCGGCCGTGGGCTAGCACCTGCCTAAACTGAGCTGTGTCCTCCAGCTGCCTAATTAGCAGATGGAATTAAGGTTGGAAAAGCCCTCTAAGATCATCGAGTCCATCCGCTCCCCCGGCACTGCCGAGACCACTAACCACATCCACATGTTTTCTGCACGCTTCCAGGGATGGGAACTCAGCCACTTTCCCAGGCAGTCTGTTCCAGTGCCTGGTCAGCCTTTCCATGATGAAATTCTCCCCAATATCCAGTCTAATCCCCTGCCACAGGTGCAACTTGAGGCCATTTCCTCTTGGTCCTGTCCCTTGTTCCCTCAGAGTAGAGCCCGACCCCCCTGGCTGCGCCCTCTTGTCAGGGAGTTGTAGAGAGTGAGGGAGTGAGAGTGAGCTCTTCTCGTTCTAACCCCCTGAGCCTCTGTTTTTCCAGGCTGAGCCCCCCAGCTCCCTCAGCCTCTCCTCACCAGACAAGGCAGGTAAAGCACAGGGTAAGAAATGACCTCTGGTTCACATAGATTTATTGTCCTGAGATTGTAAAGGGTTAGATTAACGAATTCAGGATAATGATTGACTTCTTGAACAGTCAGTGTATGTGAGTTGTGTGTAGGCTCACTGATGGGCAGTTTGATGTATGACTGTAGCTGAGAATAATATTTTGACTATATAATGAAATACCAAATGATGTCAGGAATATGGATTTTGTGTGTAAAGGCACTGGTGCTCCTTTCATGGTAATACTTTTTTTGTGGTGGGAGATGGCAAATGCTAAGCAGGACTTAACCATGCAACCTGACAGTTGGAGAGTAAAAAAATGATTAGAGTGTATCCTTTAAACTCTCTTTTCAATAATATAATGGGAGCAGTTATGTGTTGCTGGTTAAATGTTACAAAGGACTTGGTGGTTATGGAGTGTCCTTGGCCAAAGAATATTACAATGAAGAGGAATTTTATCTCTAGATTTGTGTAAATCACAACCTGAATGAGTTGTGAGCTGGAAAAAACTATCACAATTCTCTTTGTTAAACAAATAGGAGCTTTTGGTCAAAAGCTTATATACAAGCTATTGTCTTTAAAAAGCTACCTGAGGCAGTTTAAAGATTTAGGAAGGTCAGGAAGCTGCTTAATAGATCCAAGGATGCTGGCAATTTGAATCAAATCAGTTTAAGTGCTCAAATTAGATCTGGGGGCTGCATTTATGCCTGATCCCCATTCCGTTTCTCCCTTTTCATTAGGATATTGTTGTGCTTTAAAATGATTTTCTCTTCCATGCTGCTTAATGAAAGGCTTGCTCAAACACTGTGCACTGGTAAAAAAGAATAAGCCCTTCAAGTAGGAAATACCCAAACATCATCAATTTTAATGAATACATTGAGAAAAAGAACAATTACAGGCTTTTATTTAGTTCTTGGAGGTATGTGTGGATATTTTTATGCATTCATATCTGTATTTCTGTCTATTCATACATGTATATAATATATAAATATTTTATGTTTTGTGGCTTGGAGCAACCTGGTCTAGTGGAAGGTGTCCCTGCCCATAGCAGGGCTGTGCACTAGATGGTCTTTAAGGTCCTTTTGCACCCAAACCATTCCATGATTCTATTTAAATTATCTGTTCATTGAGAAACTTATGGCTAGTATTTAATCTGAATTCTGTGTTATTGCTCCTCTCACCGTTTTATTGGACGATCTGATATTTTGCTAGGTCTGTTTTAAGAACAAAACTTCACCTGTGAAATAATTCAGTATTTTTGAAATATCTGAGTTGTTCTCCAGGTTTTGTTGTGCACTAAACGACCGGCATAAATATTTGACTTGCGGGAGGTTTTGTTAATGTTTGCTTTAAATAAGCTCACTGCTTATTTTCAGTCTGCTTTATAGTGAGGAGGCAGTAGTGGAAAATTCAGCAGTCAGACAAAACAGCTCATGCTGGATCCTCCCCATCATCTCAGCTTCACACATACCCAGTGCCTTCCCTGTCGGAGCTTCAGTTGTTGGAATTCCTGAGCGCTTCGTGGTTTTAACCTGTGAGAGAGGAGTGAGTCCTGTCCTGTTCCTGTCTTCCTGTGGAGCATGGCTGAGCACTGCGAGCTCCTGGAACAGAGCAGATAAAGGATAACATTCCTCTGCCTGCCAAATCCAGGGACGTATCACTGACTTAAACTCACAACCACCTCCTTATCTGCAGCGGTCACCAGTTCTGTCTCATTTCTCTGTTTCTCTAAGTATCAGGAGTACCTGAGTCCCTTAGCAGCTGTCTGACGCTGCTCTAGATTTTCCCAGTATTTCAGTCTCTCTTGTTCCTTTTGTTACGGATGCAAAATAATCAGAATGGTTTGGGTTGGAAGGAACCTTAAAGCTCTTCTCATTCTAACCCTGCCGTGGGCAGGGACACCTTCCACTAGACCAGGTTGCTCCAAACCCTGTCCAACCTGATCTTGGACACTTCCAGGAATGGGGCAGCCACAGCCTGTCTTGGCAACTAATAAAATAAGCTCAGGTCCAACCAGAGGTTTGTTAACATCTTACATTTAACATAAATAACTTACACTGAAATACCAAAAAATGACTGAGATACTAGCACTGTTTTCACAGAAAAGACTTGCTTTCTTTAATTAAAAAAAAAAAAATCTAGGACCATCAATGCTTTTATCCTGTGTCCTGATAAATTTGAATAATATTTGGAATGCATGTGATGGATTTGACTTTCCTGGCTTGTTCCTCTGAAGCTTTTGTGAGCAATCAAATTTCAAACCCTGAGCTTCCTGCGCCTAACATGTCTATGAAATCCGTGCTGAAAACCCTATATTTAGATAATGCTGCTGCTGACCAAGCTGTTGTCTTACTGTATTAATTTAGGATACCCTTGGGTGCTCTTTTCTTGAACTGTTTCCTTGAAGAATTTTTTGCCAATTTGAAGTTCTAAGCACAGCACTTGGCATTACCTTCTTGGTCAGGTAGAGCTTTGCTTTTTTCCCCTCACTCAAAAGATACCCAGCAAATAGGAGCTTTTAAATCACATCTTCTAAAGCATAGGGAAAAGACAGAGGAAAACAGGCAGAAGATGTGGTTGAGAATGATGTGATTTTGTAAGTGAGGTAGTTTTGGGGGAGGAGGGAGCTGCTCCAGACTGGAATTCACCGTCAGGGGGACCACAGCAGTTTTGTGCCAGTGCTTTGTTCTTGCACAGCCACGTGCTCACATCTGCCCCTTAAACCACAGCAGCATCTTGAAAGTAGGGCTGGAATATTTGGCAATCAGTTCTACAGCAGTGAACGGAGATGATAATTTGCTTTTGTGCATGGCTTTGAATGAAATACTCGTTTAGTCACCGAAACACTGGAGCAGTAATGTTTGCTTTTTGTTTCCTGCTTTTGTTCCCTTGCTTTGTTTATGGCTGATCCTCACAGAAGTTCCTTTAGATCTACTTGAGACTGTCACTTTTCCTCCCTTGGCTTAAAATAAATATTTATTTGATGGAGAGGCAGGTTGCTTGCCAAGGTTTTGGCGGATGTGTGCTGCATACAGATGATCCCGGGCACAGTTCAGGCTTGAGGAATGTGAAATGCTTGGGATATTCAGAGTGTATGGGCTCTGTCCTTATTGCAGAGTTGTGACATCATTAGGATTGTTAAAAACCCTTAATTGCACACAGAACAAGCTTCATGTGGCAATCTGATAACCTAAATTTGGGACGCTGGCATAGTGGGGGATTTGAAGAATAATTTAAAGAAAATGGACTCTGTGTTCTGGGCTGGTGAAAAGCACCTTAGTGCATCTTGCATGATGAAGAAGAATTGAAATGTTGTACTGACAAACTGAGCAATATTCCTGCTAAAGAGGGGCAGCTGATCTCCAGAGCAGATTGTGAGAAGTACGTCTTGGACACCCCAGGATCTGGGTAACATTCCTGGGCCTGGTTGTGGCTTCATTTGGTAAAACAAGTTTCCTGCAGTATCACCAGATTCAGAGTTTTCAGTTCCCTGAAAATGCAGAAGTGGAATTAAGCTGGTTTAGGGGACACCATGGTGACAGAGGTGGTCTGGGCATTCCAACCACGGGTTTTCCAGAGTGTGAACTACCTTTTATTCCCTGCCGTGCCTGCTGGGCTCACAGCTGCAGAAGTAAAAGCATTGCTGTACACAAACTCATCTCGGGTGCGCTCAGTGCCTGTCGCAAATATTTAGATTTAAATAGGGGGTTGTTGCTTCGTGTAGGTACAGGGTGTTACACATCCGCTTTGGGGTGAAAATTATCCGTAATGACCTTTACCATTAGACAGTGCTGCTCAGCTTTACATAGAGACTTACGCAGGGTGTACAAATACAGCTGTGAAAATCCCAGATTTTCTATTATTTGCCTTTGCCCTCTTTTCCTGATGTTCAGAAACCTTTTTTTTTCTTTGCTAGTTTCTGTAAGCTGAAAGGAAACAAAATAAGGAAAGCTGTGCTTGGGAAACACTTTTTGGAAGACTTTCTTATTAGTGTTTGTATTGCTTGAGAATTTAATATCCGTCTCCAAGGTGGTGCTTGTCTACTCAAAGGATAAGAAGCTTGGCACAGATGAATTAGCATTTTTTGTAAACGCCTTTTATAAATTTAAATACAGAAAGTGAGAGCTATTTTTACATTCAGAAAGTATAGGTTGGGTTTAATATTCTCTCATGGTAAAGGGAAGGAATAACCATGTCTTCAATTACTTTGTGATTAAAAGCTGTTTAGTTTTCATCCCTGCTGGTTTTCAGTCATTGCAATGAAAAAAAATTACTCCTGCAGTGGATTAGCTGTGTATTGAGTGGGTTTAATTTTTTTTTTTTTTTCCCCCATCAGTTTCTTTGTGCTTGTGTCATAATCCCTTTCCTTCCACAGTTTGGTCATTTTCCACATTTGGTGTCATGGCACTTCTCCCAAGTATTTTGAATGTAATTGCCCTATCTAGGGAAAATCTATGATTCAGGTTTACCCTGAGCACAGCTTGTAGATTTCATTGCTTGTTACGATCAAGAATGTGTTTAAGTTCTTTCAAAATAAACTTTTCGGGGTGGTTTTGTGAAGGATTTTTGCAGCAATGTGCAGCATGTTTCCTGCCAGAGTTGTGCACCTGGCTGTTTAATGATTAATTTACACAGTCAATCTCCCATTAATGCAGAGTGGAGAGTGTCACTCCAATTGTCACTTGAGTTTTATAGGTCTCCAGTGTCTGCCTGCTGCATGCTTTGATCTTGTGTGAAATCAGCAGAGGTGATGCCCCAAAGGTTCCCAGCCTTTGCAGAGTAGTGTGGAGTGGCAGTGCTGACTGGACAGGCCAGTGCAACAAGGGAAAAAAACAAACCGGGAAAACTCTGGCATTATTTCCTCTCAAGGATTTTTGTGCTGCTAGAAGAAAGGTATACTGCTGTATCCAAATCGTGAGCATACATCAAAGTTGCTGGCTTTCTGGAAGCAAAGTATTGAATTCCAAATAATATCGGGGGAAATAATTAGTTTTGAGGTCACTGGTGATTTTAATTTTAATTTTTTTCAAGAGGACATCAGGGGCAGGCAGAATTGTAGGGTGAGTTGCTTTTAGTTTTGTTGAAAAAATTGAAATTTATTGTTGTTCAAGATACACTCTATTTCCATCTGCATTTATTTATAGTTGCTGCCTGCTCGTTTGACAGTGTGTTAGTGCACTTCTGTTAAGGGATTGATTTATTACATTGAAACACATAACAAGCAGCTCTGTAAATTTGGGTCAGTCAGTGTCTTTCTCACAAGCACAGGTTGCAGTCACTCTTTAAAGTCACTGGTTTTCATTTTGGGAATAGTAATGGGTGTTTAAGTATGCTCTCGTTCAACTTCTGGAGGATGAATCATTTTGAGGAGGTGTTGATGTGGTTCAAAGTCGAAACCAGGACTTGACTTCCCGCCTATGCACATTTTTTTCTGAAACATCCATACTGATATTGCTGGAAATTTTAATTTTCTTGTGGATACTGCTGATAGTCTGTTAACTTGTTTTATCTGAATTTATATGGTGACCCCAAGGAAAACTCCAAGCTACTGAAAACGTGTTAAACCAGTAATTCCTGGATCATTTCCAACTTTTCTCAGTACCTGAGCTGATGAGAATTTCTGGGACAGCAAGCGTCAGTACCAGCAGAATTCCCTTATGGGAAGGGTACAATAACGATTTCTATGCAAGTTTGATGTTTGAATGTGAGAGGATGGGGATTTGGATTTCTGGTAGAAACAGGAATGAGTGATCCAGCTGGAAAAGTTGAAATTAATTTATAGCCTCTAACTTTACTGCTCTCTTGAGAATAGATGACCACAGACTTCAGAAATCAAATGGAAGTACAGTTCATAATCTAATCCCCTTGGTTCAGTTTCCCTATCAATTAATTAGGACAAATTATTGATATGCTTTAAAGATGTTCTGATGATGACTATGTAAATAGGAATTGGGAAGTTTGGAAGCACATTTTAATGGCAGTTTTGCATGGCAACTGGTTTTCAGTTGTCTATTCTGAGAATAATACTGCCCTACAGAAGAAATGTAGTTAATGTTGCTATAAATATGCCTAAATCATCTTCACTGAGGCTGATGAAAAAGGATATTGTGTGTTAAAAGTGATGGGGTTTAAATGTGATCTTAATTTCTCTATTCAGGACTTATGGGAATTTGTCATGTGGTATTGAAAGACAAAAAATGTCAGTGTGAAAATCGGTTATCAGATCAAAGCTGGTTGAGGCCTCAGAGTGGCTTCTGTGCCCGCGCTTTGCTCGCTTGCAGTGCAGGATGTGTGTGCATCGGATAGGACATGGTGCTGGAGGAGGCATCCTTTGCTGTATGCCCACTGTCTAAATCCCACTGATTCCCCAGGATCCCAAGGCAGGTAGGATTGAAACATGAGAGCACACACTGTAGGTATGGTATGAAGGTATGGTGGCTCGCCCTGTGTCACTGTACACCTGGGCTCCCCAGGCAGTGACCTGTGGTCAGGCAGGTTTACGGGAGGTTCACCAGTGCCACTGAGATCAGGCTCTCTGGCTGGGCTGCAGGTTCTCCCAGGGAACATGGAGGGAGGTCTTTCCCTTTTCCCGTAGGCTGAGGTAACTTCATGTCTCTAGTGCATGGAAACACGGGCTGGGTTGGGTTGGCAGGGACCTCAGAGCCCATCCTGTTCTACCCTTTGCCAAGGGTGGGTCCCCTTCCACTAGACCAGGTTTCTGCAAGCCCCATCCAGCCTGGCCTTGGACACTGCCAGGGATCCAGGGGCAGCCACAGCTGCTCTGGGCACCCTGTGCCAGGGCCTGCCCACCCTCCCAGGGAACAATTCCTTCCCAATCTCCTACCTAACCCTGCCTCTGGCAGTGGTACACCGTTCTGCCTTGTCCTGTCCTTCTGTGTCCTTGTCCAGAGTCTCTCTCTAGCTCTCTTGGAGCCATTTTAGGTACTGGAAGGTGCTGGAATTTCTTCTTGGAGCTTTCTCCAGGCTGAACCAACCCCAGCTCTCTCAGCCTGTCTCCACAGGATTTCTTGCTTTTACCTGTGGATTTGAAGAAGAAATTCTGTAGGAGACAACTGTGTGTGTCTACTGATTTTTGTTTGCACTTGAATTTTTCATACACTTTGTATCGATTTAAAGTTATAATTTTGCAGAAGCCTGAGCCCTTCATGGCTAGGCTTTACAGGGCTCTCTGGGCATTAAGGCTGTCTTGCTTTTCTGTAGTAAATAAATAATAAGTCACTATTGTCATTCACTGAGAGAAATCTTTCTGTTCCGGTTTAGGGAGATTAACAGGATTCTATAGACACAACTGAAATTGATGTTTCCTTAGTGTCTTGTAACATAATGATTTTTTGACTGATGTGACCAGAAGGAGCAAATTCACACTGAAAATATGAAAGTAGGTGGATGAAGGCCACTGCCCATCTATGCTGGAGGAGATAAACCACTATGGATGATCTCTCTGGTAGCTGTCATGTCTGAAGAAGAAAAAACACCCATTTTGAGGTCAGAAAGCATTGTGGAAAGTTTTTAAGTTCTCCTAACTTAAACATGTGATAAGAGCAGTTAAAAGGTGCTGTGCCTGGTGGTCAGATTGAGCACTGGAAGCCCTTTGACAGGCTGGGCTGTTGATGGGCTGAAGATTAACGGCAGGTCAGGACTGTGACTTGGTGCAAGATGCTTTCCCTTTAATCTCCAATTAAATGAAAAACAAAACGAAAGCCAGATAGCTATAATTTTAATGGGGTAGAATATACACACATGCACGTATTTTTCTCTCTCTACCATGACTGACTCGCATTTCAACAGAGGTTCTCCTCTAATGACTTTGAGTCTTTTTATGAGCTTTTTTTAATGAGTTGTGCATGTTCATTATGAGGTCTTTACAAACAAACTCTGGAAAAGTTTGGTCCCGGTGAGTTATGTGTTGCTGTAACTTCTGCAAGGAGTGAAAGTAGTAGGACTGGTAAGTTTCTAAATTTTCTTTTTGGATTGTTTTTCTTTTGGCAGCTTACTTCTGTACCTAGTATGTGTAAGACAGTTGTAGTGTAGGCAAAGCTCTATGATTACTGAGAGGTGGAGTCAAAGTAATTATTGTGCATGTCACTTATGTTCCGTAATATATAGTATTCTATTTAAGTCATGGATCTAGGGAGAAAAGAGGACAGGTCAGCAGTGTGAAATAGTCATACAAAGTAGTTTTTATATATGTAATATGAAGTATATTATGTATCCTCTCTCCCTGGTCTTGGTAGCAAAGGTCTTACTGATTATACAGTAAAATATCTTAAAACATTGCTGGCACTGGTACTGTTTGAGATATTCCCTGACATGTAGAGTAAACTTAACCCAAACTTTTCAGGTGTGGGATTTTGAAATTAAACCCCACTTAGTATCGAAAAATGGAAATAAAATGTTATTAGCTGCCTTTTGAGGAGCCCTATCCCCAGACTGCACAGGACATGTCTGTTCTAGATGGGCACTGAACTAAACGTAAATGGTGGCAATATGCCACCTGCAGTCTTACTCCAGGTCATCTTCAGAAATACTCCTGCAGGAGAAAAGGGGAGACTGAGGTCAGAGCTCACTGTGAACTGCAGCTCCTCCTGAGGGGCAGCTCTGATCTCTGCTCTCTCTGATAGGACCCAAGGAATGGCTGGAGCTGTGGCAGGGGAGGGTTAGGTGGATATCAGGGAAAGGTTCTTCCCCCAGAGGGTGGTCAGACTCTGAACGGGCTCCCCAGGGAATGCCATGGTCCCAAGGCTGCCAGAGCTCCAGGAGCATTTGGGCAATGCACTCAAGCCCAGGGTGGGAGTGTTGGGGTGTCCTGTGCAGGGCCAGGAGTTGGACTCCATGGTCCTTGTTGGTTCTTTCCAGCTCAGGGTATTGTGTGATTCCATGTGGAAATAAAGCCAAAACCAGTACAGCAATCTTCCCTGCTGTCCTTGCTTCCCAGTGATATCCAAAGCAAACTAGTGGCAACAAATTGCAACAGGATTGAAAATGGGGAAGGGAAATTGCTGGGCATCGCTTGGTCTGGTTTGGGTTTTTGTTGTTGGTTTTGTTGTTGGTTTTGTTGTGGGTTTTGTTGTGGGTTTTGTTGTGGGTTTTGTTGTTTTCCACAGTCGTGGTTTGTACCTTGACTTGTTTGTTGTGGGTTTTGTTGTGGGTTTTGTTGTTTTCCACAGTTGTGGTTTGTACCCTGACTTGTTTGCTGTGTTTTTGTTGAAGTTTCAGCTCCGAAGGGTGTAGCACACTTCCCCCTCCAAGTGCAATAACACAGGATAGAATTCCAGGGCTGATTTGTGAAGCGATAGCAGCTGTGATGCAGAATTGATTGGGCACAGGGAGGTACCTTGCAGCCCCTGCAGACAGGGGCTGGGCACCATCAGACTGATGCCATCAGAGTCTTAGCTGCCAATCTGAACATGCTTCAGGAGAACCATTCCCACACCAAGCTTTCAGAGAAGGGTGAGTCCTTTCCCAAGCTGCCTGTTAAGCTGCAGACCTCATCCCAAGCACTGGAAGTGAGAACATGGGACACATGTATGCATATCATGTTACTCACATGCACGGAGGACGTATGTAGGACTCCTAGTCGTAACACTTGGATTGTGTTGCCCCTAAAATAGTCCACGTTGTACGGTGTCCTGATTATTTATATACTGATGGCATTCACCTTCACTGGTTCAAATGGGATTTTCTGCCTTTTTCGTGGCTACTTTTTGAATCTTAATGCTTTGATTAGATTTTCAGAAGTTTTATTGTATCCTCTATATCCTTAATTCCCTTTAAAAACTTTTTTTTCCATCTAATTAGAATCGAATTTTGCCCTTGAGCAGGGGTACGATAATCTTTTAAGAGCAGTTTTAGAAATAGGGTGAAGAAGGTGAAGAGCTAGTCATAGAAAGTAACATTAGTTGAGTCTTCAATTTGTGGAATAGTGGTTAAAAAATCGAGGGAAAGATGGTCTGCTATCTTCAGACCCTTCAGTCTGACCTTGAGTTCAAATTTTAAGAATGCGTTAATGAAAAGAATAAAAGTACACAGACAAAATTGCTAGATAGATTTGCCATTTGTGATACTGTTTAAAATACAGTATATATGTATGCTGGATGTTTTATATGCATCTTTTAGGATGAGGGGTAAGAGATAAATAACTGCAGTCTGGGCTTTGGAAGCCTCTTTGATTCAATGGCACCACCCAAAGCTGGACTGTGCTGCATGACGTATGAAGAACTTTTCACTTCAGGTGTGGTAGTCAGGAAATCTGGAGAGTTTATCTTCCATTCTGTCATTTCTGTGGATAGCGAATTAATCAGGCTCTTTCTCATGTTACAGGTCTGGAAGGGGATCAGTGAAGTGTTAAACGGGAGGATAAGAGTGAAAAGAGGGGCCAAGGGAGGGGATTCTGCCCCTCTGCCCTGCTCAGGTGAGACCTCACCTGCAGAGCTGCCCCCAGCTCTGGGCCCCCAGCACAGGAAGGACATGGAGCTCTTGGAGTGAGTCCAGAGGAGGCACCAAGATGATCAGAGGGATGGAGCAGCTCTGCTATGAGGGAAGGATGGGAGAATTGGGATTGTTCAGTCTGGAGAAGACAGGGTTCTGAGGTGACCTAATTTTGGCCTTCTAGTAACTGAAGGGAGCAGACAAGAAAGATTTGGAGAGACTTTGGACAAGGACTTGGAGAGACAGGACAAGGGGGAATGGCTTAAAACAGAGACAGTGTTGATTTGGATTAGATATAAGGAAGAAGCTTTTTATGATGAGGCTGGTGAGGTGGCGTAGGTTGCCCAGAGAAGCTGTGGCTGCCCCATCCGTGGAAATGTTCCAGGACAGGTTGGATGGAGCTTGGAGCAACCTGGCTTAGTGGAACGTGTCCCTGCCCATGGTGGGGGGTTGGAATTGGATGGGCTTTAAGGGCCTTTCCAACCCAAAGCATTTCATGATTCTATTGTGAGAGTTAAAATAATATTTTGTTTCAGCCGTAAGAATGTATACGTAATGTCACGTAGGCAAAGTTGTAGCTAGCACAAGGCTAGGCCTCAGGCGGGAGCCTGGCGGGGAGGAAAAGGGGAGTTGACCAGTGCTTGTTAGGAGGG
>VYZQ01049942.1:3920-29133 GCA_013400655.1 Mystacornis crossleyi
GCTATCCCAGTTCAGCCAAGCAACCTCCAAGAAAAAAGGGAAGAAGGATATAGGGGCCAAACACATCTCAGAGTGAGAGCTCTTTATGAAATCAGTAAGAACTGCCATAAATCAAAGGGAAAGGGGAAGGAGTGGAGTTTGAGCTGCATGTATTTAGTGTACATGAATGTAGCCAAAGGGGTGACCAAGGACAGTCCTGCTTCCTCTCATTATTACCAATATTCTGAAAATCTTTGTAGTTAAGCAAGTACGCGACACAGTCCAAGTCCAGATGTGACGTTAGTAAAAGAATGCCAAACTTGCCTGACATGGGCCACCCACAAAACTTTCAAGGGCTAGGATTCTCTGGTATTGTGTATTATTAACTTTAAAATAACTTTTAAAGCCCTTTAAAAACAGATGAATCTCTACTCAGAAGACCTGAAGTTGCATGGGAACTACAAATAGGTGATGTGTCTTGGAATGCCCTAAACATGACATTTGCCTTATATTCACTGCTAAAGCAACACTGATGAAAGACTGAGACATGCATTTACAGAAAAAGGCCATTAGACTCAGTGGAGAACCTAAGCTACAAAAAAGATTTTAAAGTAAGTAAATAAATACAACAAAGCAAACAGACAACCCCAAAACAACCACCACAATAACAAAAAATTCCCCAAAGCTACCGACAGCTAAAGCATTAACCTGAATACGCTTTTCTTCCTCTTCCCTCTTTTTTCTCTCTTCCTCTTCTTGTTTTCTCTTTGCCTCAATCTCAGATTTCCTATTACAAAAGAGAAGAAGAAAATGAAAACGTGTTATTATGATGGAAGTGAACACGAAATAGTAAGAAATACAAAGTCTCGTTCACAAAACTGAATGGTAATCCAGAAGTCAGTGCAGTCCTGATGACAGGACACTACATGTAAGTCATGAAATTTTTCAAGTTCATCTATATTTCCAGCTGCATCATATAATTTACTCCATATGCTTTTTTGACACTTGCCTTATAAATCACTGGGAAAGGAAATGTTTCAACGCTGCACAACACACCCAGAATACAATCCAAGTGACTCTCTAAGTGTAAGTGTATCAAAAACAACCTCATTAAAAAGCCTTTCTTGTTTCCTTCTCATTCTATAACCAGCAACTTATTCAAATTCAAGACTCACAGGCGTCTTTCCTCTTCATCCTTCCTTCTTTTTTGTTCCTCTTCTTCACGTCTCTTTCTTTCTTTTTCCATTTCCTCCTGGATGCGTCGTAGCCTCTCTGCTTCATCCTCTTGCTGCTTCTTCTTTTGCAATGCACTCAGAAGCTGCTCTGAGCTTTTAACTAAAGCATCGTATTCTTTCTGTATCTGTTCTCTAGTCATTATAGTGGTCTGCAAAAATAATAAGGGAGTTATTCTTTTTCATTTGTACTTCACTTTTGAAAACACATACTAAAGAAATATTAAGTGCAATGAGACCACTGAGCACTACACTTAAATCATACACACTTCAGGGTGGGGAAGCTTGAGTCCATTTTTCCCTCTCTTTCTAAAATCCTGAGGACACATTCCTCTCCTCTCTCCTATAAAACCATACAAAGGAGTCTCCATTTCATCACTGAAATTAAACATGACTTCTTTTCAAAACATGCCTTCATATTTTAAATCTTGCAGTTTTAAGCAACAGAAATTAACTCTTAACATGCTAGGATGAAAATTAAGGCCTGCCCGTGTGTATTTTGCGTTGTGTTCTTCTTTAGTAGTTATTTACAGCTCTGCTTTTATGTCGTAGCCTAAAATAGTTTTTTTTTAATATTTCTGTTAGCACTCACAAAATATTGCACTGTGTTGTGACTAACTTTTTCTAAAAAGTTATTAGTAACAAATGACAGGTTGAAAATGCCTCAAAAATAGCCTTTGCTACACACGTCTTCAAATCTTATTGATAGGTACAATTTAACTTAATTTTAAAAATCACATCTTCCTAATAAAACTGCAATATGGGGTGTTTGCTGACCTTTTCTGATGGTGTATCATGATGATAATCAAATTATATCATTTTTATTAGAAAAGAGAACTCTAAGTTGACAGGTTAACTCTACCATCTTTTCAACAGTGATTTTAAATAGAGAAATCTTAATATGGTACACTAAGAAAGCTACAATATCGCATGAAATTAGAATTCAACAAACCAAATTTTTTCTAACAGTAATAAATGCCAGTGTGCCTTCATTTTGTCTATGTGTTTCTGTGGTAAGAAACAGAGAACTATAGACCTGAAGCATAATCAGTAAGCTAAATTCTCTTTGCTCCAAGTCTGAAAAACCTCATAACTGGAATAGAAATGTCTTTATTCTGTGATAAATGCTTGTCTGTTTCAGCCCTGATTGCATTAAAATACTGGTAATATGCATTATTCCAATAATGAAAGCAACACACAAGTTATTGATAACACTTGTCTCATATCATCAACATGCATTTTTTCTTTAAAACCTTCAGTGCCAATTTTGACACAGAGATAATAATACCAAAGTCTAGACATATGCAGCCATTTTCAGGATTCACTTCAGTTATATCTACAAATAATTTTAAGCAGGAATTACCCAGTGACTGAAAAGTAAGATCACTATATTAAAGTATATTTTCTAATAAGAAAAATGCATTGGCCTT
The DNA here is from genome assembly GCA_013400655.1 of Mystacornis crossleyi. Classification (NCBI taxonomy): domain Eukaryota; kingdom Metazoa; phylum Chordata; class Aves; order Passeriformes; family Timaliidae; genus Mystacornis; species Mystacornis crossleyi. The sequence continues at coordinate 6,562 of VYZQ01049942.1, forward strand.
CTCCTTTAGATGAAGATTCCAGTACCAAGATACTATTTCTCTCATTATTATTATGTACCTTAATTCTGGTCATTGAAGCATCAATAGAATCCTCCAGCTCCTTGACCTGCTTGCTTGTCTCTGCTTTCCCCTCCTTCAGAGCACTTACTACTTCGTTAAATTTGTCAAGTCTCTTCTTCAGTGTACGTACTTTTATCAGGCCATCAATGCTGTGAAGGTAAGGCAGCTTATTTGTATTTTGAGATGATTTTGGAAGGTGATTTTTTAAAACTCCATTAATCACTCATGTAAAAAAGGTAGACAGGGGAGACAAGTTATGCCTTCTGACATAACTCACCCTCTTTTTTGAAATTCAAACATTACCACATAGTTACCAAGTAACTAAATAACGTAGCCTTTTCCAAACAGTAACTAAAACCAATTAGCAGACAGTGACTCAAAATGGAAAAATGCATTTTTATTTTGAGAATTAACTGGGCCTGTATTTTGGGTTTTTTTCACAATAATAAATCATTAGTATCCACTAGAGGATTTTAACTGGAGGCAATAGAGGTTGAGTAGTGCCACTTATTCAAAGAGCAGTAACACAGTGAATCAGATAAAACTTAACTACACAGCAGGGAACACAGTCACTACACCCCAAAGGAGTATGAAAACAAGGCTGGGGAAGAGCTCAGGAAAACTCAGGAGTTTTTTTAAGAACCACTATTGAAGGCCCCACACAGAAGTTACAGCTCTGCAGACAGTCTTCTTCCTAAACAGAAATCAGTGAATTGGGATTCACAAAATCAACACATTTTAATTTCTACAAAAGTAGAAATTAAATCAAATCATTAAAGATGAGCACCAAGTAGCTCAAAAATAAAGGAAATGTCAGAAATGCCAAGATTCAAAATGAAACATAATTCTCAAAGGATGTAAAAGAAAACACTTTTTAAGAATCCCGCTACTAGAACGGAGTTGCATCTCTGTCAAAGAACATAAAGGTGTCAGCAGAACTTAATGACTGAAGTAGTTTTTCCATCAGTATTCCCTGCAATCAGCTAATGGAATTAATTTCAAGAGGAGACAATTATTATTTCTAAGATAAAACTGAAAGAGAGCCTATGAAGGAAGGTGTGAATGGGTAAAGGACAAAAATTACTGAGCTTAAATTAAATTAGACAGACTTAATAAAGGATTTCTAAAAACAAGGCTGCCACTAAAGGATTTTATGAACAAAGGGCTAAAGAAACATCTCTTAAGAAAGGTTCAGATTTAGTCTATTCATCCTTCGGAAAGAACGAAGGAGCACAGAACCTTTCAATCTCCTTCAATTGTACTTAGCACCATTCTATGATTTCAGATAGATTTAGTTAAGTAAATCTCTTGTTCTTACAGTCACAAGAAAATATTATTTAAAATATATTTTCTTCAACCAAGGAATATCTTCTTACCGTGGTTTGTGCTTTCTCTTGCAAAGCCACATACGAATAGTCTTTTGTATTTTAATGCAGGCACTGGCTCGATATTTTATCTTATTTTTCACTGTAAACACACAGAAGATAGAACCTTAATGCTTTATACAGTTTAACACAACTTCCATCTTCCTCACACATTTGATGTCTCAAAACTGTATGCAGACTCATGTGCTTTAGAGCTTGTTCTATATTGGAACCACAACACTTAAGACACAGCGGAGCAGAGTTCACGATCTTGGGCCAGGCATAAAGGCTCCCACCCAAAACTAACAGGAACAATGAAACCTGTGCACACTCACACACCCCTCCAGATTCACAGACATCAGTAATCTCTGTTAAAAGTCACAGGATCTAGCAAGCAGGAAACACTCAGCTTAAAGTCTTAGTCCTGCGTTGAAAAGTAATCAAGTAGCCAATATCTGCCTGGGATAATAAAGTGGCTGCAACCTCACTGAGCATTTCTCTACAATACTGGAATAAAAAAAAAAAAAACAACACAAAACAAAACCTCTAGCTTTTGTTTGAATACAGTCTTCATCTAAAGATTCTAATGATTGGGACCAATCATTAGGGCAAGTTAAATGGAGAGCCAAGGCATTGTGTGCTGAGTATTTTAGAAGTGCAATAATAAATGCAGTTTTTACAGATTTATTAGGGGAAACATAGATTGATCCACACTGCCTTTAGGACATGGTTTATGAACACAGTGATGTTTAACCACTGGACTTAGGCGGTCACAAAGATGCACTCTACTTCTTGTTTATCTGTTTCAGCTTTGTTCTGGGAATAAAATTAGCTTCAAATTTCCCACAAAATACCACAAAGAAATAAGGCACAACAATATTATTTCCCTGGGTTTCTACTTTCTGCACACAGTAACAGACTGTCCTGTTTTTCTGAAAAAAAACCAGAGTAAACGGCATAAATTTCTAGGTCAAACCCAAGATTTTAGTGTTACAATCTCTGATGCTTGAAATCTGTATCATAAGAATTCAGAAATTCTATTTGCTTCACTACAAACAGCAACAAATAATATCCAGTCAATGACAGATGCAGAAACCATGACTGTGCTGACCCAAATGCACAGCCATGTGTGCACTGGCATGAGGCCTTCATGCTTTTCTTCCCCATTTTAATGCACAATTCTCACCCTCCATATTATTATAGATTGCTAACATTCTGCATCAGATCTTTCCCCATCTCCCAGATACCTTTACTGAAGCATACCACAAGCACCACTCTATTCCACACCACCTTATTCCTACTCTGCACAGTAAACTTCAAGACCAGGTTGGATTGGGCACTGAGCAACCTGGTCTAGTGGGAAGCGTCTCTGTCTATGGCAGGGGGGATTGGAACCAGATGATGTTTAAGGCCTCTTCCAACCCAGGCCATTCTATGATTCTATAAACGAGTGTCCTGGGATGATGTTACGCGTCTTCTGTATTCCTTAACCACCTGCTCCATGCCCACGGACACTGCATCTTTAAGATGCACCCGGGGGGCGGGGCCAGAGCGGCAGGGCCCGGTGCGGGTCAGTTCAGCGGCGGGGCTCAGGGGCTCGGGCTCCAGCGGCCTCGGCCGTGCTCGGGAGGGAGCGCACCGGGGCGCTGCCCTGCTGTTGCTCCCACTAGCTGGGACAAAGGTTTTGTTGGTTTAGGTTTCCTTCCCTCCCCCTGGCCTCCTTGCCCTTCCTTCCCTTCTCTCCGGTCCGGCGAGCCCGCGGGGTGGCCCCGGCTGGTCCGAACCCCGAGGAAGGCCAAGCCGGTGAGCGAGGGGACGCAGAGTCCGCCAGCTTCGCCTGTTGTGAGGAGGAGGAGGAGCAGCGCCGAAGATCACCAGGTTTCTCTTCCATCTGCCCTGCTCCAGGCCGCCGTGGGGATTCCCCTTCTCTTTCCCCTTCCCCGAGACTGGGTGGACCGGCTGCCAGACCATGTGGGGTTTTGGGGTTTTTTTGTTCTTCTCCGGGCATCTGTTGCATTTTGAGTTTTTTTCCTGTTCTGGCCTGTTTTATTTCGTGTTAATAAACAGATCGGGCTTTTTTCCACTTTTCACCTGTCGTTAGAAATTTGTTTCATTGGCGGAGGAAAGGGGGAGGCCCTTTCCCTGGGGAGGAGGCGCTCATTCCAGAGCGTTTCCTCCTAAAATTTTGTCTCCAAAACCGAGACAGCTGGGTAGGCTTAGCACTTAGAAACTGCATATCAACAGCAACAGGGACTTATTTGCTGATAAGCAGTAATTTCTGGAGTGGAGGTTTTTTGCCCAGTAATTTATGTCAGTACTTTCAAACATGCAGTTTCTGTCTGAAGATGACAAATCTCTGTGCAGGCACTTCCCAGAACTAAATGATTCCATGTTGCCAGCTACGAGTGGAACTACTGTTTCCTGCTGATGCTGAAGTCTTCCTGGCAAGACCTGTGATAGCTGGTTAGTTATGTGCACAGGATTATCCAGGCCCAGTAAGCACCCAGGCAGCCTGGACACAGGAGACTAGTGCTGGCCTGTAATGCTCCACTTTATAAAACCTCTGCTGTAACCCCTCCCTATGTACCTAACACACAGCTCAAAAAAAACAAACAAACAAACAACCAAAACAAAACAAAACAAAAAAAAAACAAAAACAACAACAAAAAAAACCTCACCAACCTTGAAATCTATTACTCAGACTTCAGTATGTAACCATCTGCTATACATGTCCTTGGCCACATTTCAAGGTGATAATAATTTCTTTGCTGCATCTTTAACAAACATTTTGATTTAATAAAACATAAAATACATACATTTAATCACCGACAGAGAACACCACTGAACTTTTTTCCAACGACTGCAGATAAGCCAACGATTCACTCGTTTAACCAGCTCTGCTAAGTGATCCGGATCAGACTTCATTATCTGATCAAACTCTGCAAACTAAATAATAATTAAAACAAGTCTTACATATTAGGAGGACAGAGTGTTAGACATTATCATTTAAGATCATGCTGAGTTAAAATGTTAAAATGTTTTTAATGTAAACTGTATGTCACTATATCAGCTTTCAATTAAAGCGAGCAGATAAATTTTATTACACTTTATTGTTTAATGATAACAGAAATGACAACTGCAGATTTTTTATCTGTTTGTTTTATGGATATCCAGCATTTGGCATTTTTAATAATCTAACCATTTACTAATCACCAAAAATATTTATTGCCAAAATTTTTAAAAATCAATTTTTTCTACATCCTGGAAATGAACTCTGGCCTTCCACAACTTCAAGACACATCTAATTATATATCTGTGGAAAAAAATAAAAGCTGAAAGCACTTCTTAGTTTTTAACCTTTGTATAAGGTTCCCATTGAAGGCAACATTTTCTGAAAATCCTGCACTTGTGCTTTTCAGTAATTATATGATAGGAAGAACATTCTTCTAGGATTACAATAGTTTTCCTTTCTCATCGCAATAGCTCTCTACTTCATCTCCTATCTCTGAATAGCAGCAGCAATGCTTAGAATCACCGAAAGAGATTTCAGGTATAAAAAGATTTTACTAGAAAATACTTCCTCTTGGCTCTGACTTCCTCTTTTTAATAGTCAACATAATTCTTGGAATACAAACATTGCATTAAAAATACTGTAGCATCAGCAACAAGACTATAAAAACAATTGTATCAGTACTAATACTGTGGTTTATTCAAAGAAACTGAACAAAATTATTTATGAAAATCCTGGGCAACCTTATTTAGGTTGGCTACACTTTTGTCAGTGTGTTCAACAATGTCACCTTCAAAGGTCCTTTCAAACTGAAATTATTCTAAGATTCATAATCATGAATTATGAATTCCAAGAAATTCCAAGAACTCCAAGAAAAAGATTACCTTGCCGGGTCTAAAAAACACCTTGGTTAGCCCAAATTTGTAATCATTTTCATTCAGTCCCAGAGCTTTAAATAGGGCCTGAAACACAGAAAAAGGAAAGGATTATATTCTGCCTCCTCCAAAAAATCACAAAAACAAATGCTACAATACATTTTCTCTCCTGGATGATACAGAAGAATTAATTTCTTTCTTACTTTGCAAAAAAGCCTAGGGTCCAGTCGAGCCAATTTTTCAGGCAAGTATTTCTTGTACATATTATATAGTTCATGAAATGAAGCTCGTGACGGGAAACCACCTTGCATCAAATCCAGAACTGACACCATTCCTAAATTCACAGAGATACATGCACAAAAGCTAGGATCAGCAACATACAAATTAAGCAGTGAATTTTATGATAACCAGTAGGTTTATGACGTAAGACTCAAAGACATTGTTCAGTGACTAAACCACAAAGTTCAGCTGGGACTTCATCAAAAAATGCTTGAGGTTTGATGATGTGATCAGCCACAAAAAGTTAATACTGAGCACAAGAAGAGCCCATAAAGTTTTATCCCTATTTGAGAGGTAAGTAACACTCAATCATGCATAATATTTTTTTTCTAATATTTCTTCTAAAAATTCTTTTTTTTTTCCATCAGATTTGACATTTTCATTTTTAAAGGGAAGGAAAAAATCCCAAGCCCCAAACCACCAAATAATGCCCAACCAGGCTTTTATTTTAATCATGTGAATGGTATTTGTGAGATGTGGTGCAGATGCAACCTCAAATATATATGCAGTGCTAGAACATTTAGTGTACTTGAAATAAAAGCTATCCGCTGCTAAGATATAACTTTAATGTCCTGAATAATGTTACTATATTCTGGCTGCAACTAGGACACCAGTAAAGCCCAGACACAGTATGATTCGAATTACTTCAGCAGCACAGGCCATACCAGTTTTTACTTGCTACTTTACATAACTCCATCAGAAGAGGCTGCAGGTAAATTTTTAAGTTAGCCCTTAACTTGTGTTTGCTGTCTTAAAACTTAATCTTTTGCATATTCGTTTTTAATAGAAATTGAATTTGTTCATACTAAGTCTTTGTTTTTAAAAAAGTTCAGTGAGGCATGAGCAAATAAAGCTGTAAATTCAGAAAGCAGCTAGCATTTAAAGAATAATGAGGATGCAGCATTGTGCCCATGTTGGATATTCAGCTTCAAATCAAGTTAATAGTGATATAAAGAAATTCTGAGAAAGTAAACCAGTATGATTTAAAGACTATCATAGTATCTATAAAACCAAAGCACACCGGTGTGCTTCAATTATTAGGTATCTCAGCTAACACTGACTGCCTCTAAATTCACATAGAAGTTTCTAACACTTCAACTGCCACAGAAATTTAAAATTCTATTGTTTCAGACTGAACTGGTGCCCTATTAACACTGTGGGCAACACAAAGAGAGCTCCAGGTCAGGAAATCTCAATTGATGTACCCAAACATGGCTACATAGCTTCTTACATACGCACCTGATGTCCGACCTCTCTTTATTATAAAAACAGTTGATGAAAATTACATCAGCTTCTCTTGCAAAGAACAGACCTAACGGCAATTCAGATGAATTATTTCTAGGGTTCAATTGACTAAAATAGAAAGTCTAAATAGCTGTTCATAAGGCATAAATAACGTACCTTCTAGAAAACAGTTCAAGAAAGGAAATACTACTTTCATCCCACATATTTCAAGCTTAGGTTAATATTTAATCCCCAAAGTAAAAAGCAGAGGGAAAAATACCAGAGGCATCCATTACCTGAACATTGAAGCTGAGAGAGGATCTGTCCTCCTTCAAAATGGTGACTTGTCATCTTTAGATTAGGTTTGATACAGCGAATAAAGCTGGACCCCTATGACCAAAGCAAGAAGTTAGCAAAATCTACGCATTTTTGCAACTCCTAAAATAGCAGTTAATGATTTAAGACTTATGGGGGGGGGGGAAGTTACAAAATAATAGTATTCTAAAAGAGAAATGGGGTTGGAATGGACCTTAAAGATAATCAAGTCCTAGCCCCATTCTTTTTCTCTTGTATATCAGTTTTGCACTGTAACTTTGGTCTTGATATAACTGATCTCAATGCTCAAGCTATTAACTAAATCCTCAATTTTGTTGAATTTTCACTCAACTATTCTCCTTAACATGTGTACAATCTAACTATGATTTATGGCTCTAGATTCTGCTACCCTCATTATCTTCTACAGTCACATCCCTAAAATGCCTCAGTCCTCCAGAGTTCACATCAGCGAACAAATAATCTTTAAGGGGCTCAGGTTCTTTGACCATCTGTGCATTTACAGGCTATCAAAAAAGCAAAATGAAAAAATATATTTTTAATGACTTTATGGAATTTGGAAACAGTAATTAATGATAAATTACTTCTTAAATAACTTACTTCTAAGTAGTACTTCTAAATTTTCTGCAAATTAGTCATCAATGATAGCCAATCATTACAGAAATAAGTAAAAGAGACAAAAAAGGAGATTGCAGCACAGACAGATTTCATATTGCTTATTCAAATTGTTTAACTTTCATTCTACAACTTTTTTGAAGGTGGTGGGTTTTCCTTTTTCAAGTAAATCAATAACCATCACATGCACAGGAAGATGTTCCCAAAGTGCCATGTAGCTGCAAACTCCAAAGCAATTACTAATTACATTTATTGTAAGCCATAATACTGAAATAATCTATTTCACTTCGCATGAGAAAACTGTGAGCCTACATCTGTATATATACTTACAGTACTGTGAAGCTTCTCAAGAAGCAAATTTAACTGAGTCTGTAAAAGAAAACAGGTATTTCAAGAGCCTTACCATGGCAATTAGAGAAATATACACACCAAATAGAGGTACAGCATTACTGCATGCATGTTCATTGTTAGTGAGATAGAACTGATAAACCAAACATTCACAAAGTTTAACAGACAAAATCATGCAAGTGTGCATGAATGGCCCTGAGGAAATTGATTGTATTTAATTGTACAGTGCTGCATGGACTAGTCACTTATTACAACACAGTTATCAAGAAAACATGCACATCCATTTGGGAAAATAAAAAATAATGTCTATGTAATAAAATTATTTAAAAAATGAGAACAATCAGCAATCATTTTTAAAAAATACACTGAAAATTTGTGAAATCCCAAATTTAATCTATAACAAGCATTATTTGTATGTTAAATAATTAACACAGAAAATATATTCTCAGGGTTTTCTTGTGGGTTTTTTGAAGCTATGTCAATATTTATCTGCAATAATCTATTTTTATTTCCAAACTTCCAACTTTTTAATTCTCTATTGATGACAAAAAAACTACAATTTTAAAATTACATTTACTGAGGTTGCATTTAAACATACTGTGATGACAAAAGAGTGCAATACTGCTATTATTTGGAATCAAGTCTTCAGGATAACCAGAGACTTAAGGCTATCAGAGAAAACAAGTTAAAGTTGGAATTGAAAGTAATTGGCAGGGATCTAAAATATTCCAAAAACACATCAGGAAAATTGCAACATTTTTACTTTACAGATGTGTCTGTTTTGCCACACAGATTACTGCTGGGTCAGCCTTTCTAGTTTATTAGCAAGCTTGAGTTATATAGACTGCAGCAATACAAAATTCAGTATGTCCTAACATAATCATTTTCAGCACTGGAAGCAAAATTCAAAGGATCTGACTTTTGACTAAATTTTTTTTTAGCCAGATCTTTCCATTACCTTGAATCCAAGAAACAAGATTTGTATGGGTAGTGTGCATCACCTACAGCTGCCAGTTGTCCTTCTGCTAGATAAAATTGGTTTGGGATTTTTTAACTTAACATGGGTATGATTAGAAAGAGTGCCACAAGAAGCATGACAAACACTAATAACCTCCTGCTCAGTTCCCACTTACACATACTCTTTATATCTCAACTTGGGATCATAATAATTATGTTTTCTTAAGTTCAAAACGCTTAGGTTTGCAAGGGACAGACTAATTTCCATGAACAAAATACATTTCTGCTTGAGGAAAAATACCGCTTCCTTATACTCTGTGATTTGACAAGAAATAAGCCAGAGCTATTCTCAGGTGCATTTCTCTAACAAAATGTGTGTAAGAGTAAAGCATATTGCTAAAACTACTGCTCTTTGAATTGTCACAATTTAATTCATCATTAGCGTACAGTAAAATCATTTCAAATAGTCTTGACGAGATCTGATGATAAATAAATCATTATTTTCTCAACTGATTTATGAGAATTAATTTTCTTAGTTATAAGGAAGGGATGTGTGAAGGATTTAATAAAGAGAAGTCCCTGCAACATCATCTAATAATTGATATAATTAGAAGAATTTCTGATTTCAGTAGTTCAGAAAACTGACTTAGAAATTAATGTACTAAGATTTCTTATTCTTAAAGAGATGAAATATCTAGTAAGATAAAAGACCTTATTTTGATGTCATCTGAAGCGAAATTTTAAAGGCTATTAGTGTTCATCAGCATCACATGCTGTGTCTGGGAAGGTAACACTAAATGAATTATTGGAAGTAACACATACATTCAAGATGCCATTAAACTTGAAAACATTGAAAGAATTATAGATTGATGGGCCAGATCCAAAGAGGATGTTAGTTGTGTTCTAGATGGAGGGGTGAACACCAAAGTTCAAAGGGAAATCCCAAAAAGTTCCCCACTCCATTGCTGCTTAACTTTAAAAATGCCTCCCTTTTAATTCACCTCTCCTTGGACAGTGGCATAATGCACAAGTCCATATCAACTGAACATGGGGTGCTAAATTCAAGAGAAACTGAAAATCCAGATGGAAGGAAGTGGAAACTATCTCAGAAGATCCCCCAGTTGATTTCATCTAAAAAATTGTGGATCCTAGCTTCACTTACAGCAAACTCATGGCTGCAGGGTTTGCTCAGGACATGGCTTATCTGAATGCAATTTTTCAGTCTACCTGAAAATCATCTATTTTATATTAAACCAGTTGCTACAGTTTAATTCAACAACCACTATAGAATAAGAAAGAGTTAAAAAGAATCATCAGAGCAAAACTCAAGAGAGCAGTCTGCCAAATTCCCAGTTAAATGCCAAACCCACTACCTTACAAGTCAGGCTCTGTCTCCTACTCTTCCTGGCCCCATGAAAATTGTATTTCTGGCTGCCTAACCAAAAAACGCCAGAAGGGTGTAACGAGAACATCCTTTGTCAGACTGACCAATAACTTGGTGCTCACTACAGGAATAAAATAGCCATAGAACACTGAATACAGTATAGACCTGAAGCAGAATACTATTACTATAAAAAGCGAGTGTGCTGCTACCATATCCTTCCTGTTCTTCAGCCCCTGCATCTTTAGGGAACAGTTCCAAATGCCAGCCGCAAGATATGATTATGCAAGAAGGAATTTATCTTGCAGTCCTGATTCAGTTAACCTTGATACAGAGCAGAAATGCAGAAACGCTTCTCTGCTGCTGGCAGTGTCTCACTCTACACGAAGGTTTTTTGGATTATCTGAAACACCTGCGTTGCCCAGGGACTGTGTAAGGAGTCTAGCTGGGAACATGAGGTGGGGTTTTGGTTGCCCTAGGTAAGGTAGCATACCAAAACTGTTTCAGCACTTGACCTGAAGGCATACAAATCCTTCATTGGATCTGGCCCAGATGTGTTGAAAAGAGCTCTCGCTGCAGCTCTACCAACTGTAAATCCATGAGACTGAAAAATTTACCTGCAGCCCACGATGTGCCTGCTTTTCATCTCTTAATTCCCCTACTGTTCTTTATCTAGACATCCTGAGCTGGAATAGTCCAGCTAAAATAAAACTGCTGAATGAGAAAAGGATGCAGAAAACATTTGGAGAAGACAAGGTTTGAAGGTCAGCTTTATAACATCAGAAGAAAGGAGAAAACGAGGAGAAGCATCAGATTCAGGTATTGAGAAAGGAAACAATCAGCACAAAGAATATATTTCTGTGTAAGCCATGACTATGTATATATTTGAGAAAAGGAAAAACAGTGGTTAGGTTAGGTACTGAATTTTGGATCTTTGGCCAACTGTAGTGAATCAATACATCATCTAAAAGGCACAATTACAGTAGGATGGAAGAACACCATTTTGTCACATCTAGAACCTCTTAAAGTCCACAGAATCCAAATTTAAATCTCAAAACCTTTTGAATAAAGACTTCCATGTCGCTTTGCAAGATTCTGACTTAAAAATCACTGTATAATCTCTGTAAGGACTATTGTGAAAGATAGTTTTGACAGATATGCATAGCATGTAGCTTGAATATACTGGTTTCTTATAATTCAACAGAAGAAAACCATCTATTTAACCAAATTTTCTTCTGAATCTCAAGTTACTGCTAGTTCTCCCAATGTTACATTCTATTTAATTCAAGTAACTTAAAACTTGCATATGTTACAAAAAGGTAAGACTCTTTGCTATATGACATTACCTTGAATTTGTTTCCCACGCTGATGAAACTGAGTTTCCCAGCTTTTTGTTTGGGATCCTTGTTGTTGTTAGTGTTAGCTTCAAACAACTGTCGAACAAACTTGTCCTTGGATTCACATATAAGAGACTGAAGGGACATGTGTAAAGCATCATTGTTTTTTTCCACAAATTGCATCTGAAAAGACAACCCAAGAGATAAAAGCACATTTGTTTTATTGTCTAAGTTACTTTAGTCTAATTAGAAAACTAAAGGAAACGAAGTTACATACTTAATTCAAAAATCAGCAAAAATATGTGGGGCAAATATTCAAATATTATTTCAAACAACTTTTCAACTGGATACACAAAATGCCAGAGAGAAAAGACATTCTTAAATTCGAAGGGTGTTTTTGGAATTATGAAACCCAAAGAAAGGTTTGGTGCTTTTAAAGAGAGCAGTTGTTTTTTTGTCAGTGACTATGCTCCTTCCATTTCCAACATTCAGCACATCATCAGCACCTGGGAGTTCTGAGAAGCTTAATTCTTCACTGCTTGTAATATCACTTAAGATCTGTTGTGAAATGGGAATTAACATGCAGACTTTAATTGGTATATCTACGCAGTTTGGAAAATGAAATGAAAACAGGTTATTTCAGTAGTACTATGACTATTTATGAACACTTGATTTAAAAAAACATATTGCCCCTTTCTACAAACTTTATATATCCGGTTTATTTGAATTGGATCACTAACTTTAAGAACTTAAGAACACTACATTACATTGAAACTTGGAGATCAATACATTAGTATCCAATTTCACATTAACTAAATCCTCAGTAGCTTTTGGTGCAAAATAGAGACTTTGATATTAATGAACAGAAGAGGCCAAGACTACTATGAAGAAAATGCCAGTTTGCCAGATATCCCATAAAAGAACCTTAATGGTGATAAGAATCAAAGGAAAAACACAGGACTCCAAAGTTTCCTTCGACCATGAAGACACAAGACAGGAATATGAATGCAGCCAAATAAGTGTCCTCACCCCAAATCAGACTGTGAGAACTGACAAAAGTGCAGTGAGAAAAACATCCCAACAAATAACAGAAGTACTACAAGGCAGCTATTGTCCAAAAGTTTTTAAGGCCCAAGCTAAGAAAGTCCCTCTTCTGAGACAGAGGATAAGTCAAGCATATTAACAGTTTCTGGACCTCATATCTGATTAGCTCTGACAGCAGAGTTTACGTGATCAAATCTGTCTCATCTGTCCTACAGTGCAGACAGTCTAAGGCATTATTAGTGTATCATGATGAGGTACACAGTTCAAAATAGAGCACCGGGAACAAATAAAAATTGGCTCCAATTTTACTGGAATTCCAATTTCATTTATTATTTTGATATCTACTCTGAGCAACCTCAGAAAAATCATGTAGGTAACACAGAGGCTTCGACTTTCTTATTTGTAAAATGACCTACAAAATGCATCTATTTCAAAACAGCACAGCAATCATTATTATTCTTGGCATATTGTGAAGTAAATAAAGACAAACCCTTCAAGAACATTTTTTGACTTGACAAAAAAACACCTTTGGAAGTAGCTTCCTTCATATATGCTGGAGTTATACCGACCAGAATAACGAAGTGTTATGGATCTTCATTTTATTTAAACTCTTGTTTTTGAAAATTGATGGTCTAGATATTGGCTTCAGATCTTACAATGTTTTTGTACAATAAGTAATAGTCTAAAAAGCACAAGAACCTGGAATGTATTTTGAGGGTACCAATTTCAGGTATTTTGTATTTTTACACAAATGAATCCATTGCCAGTAGAAATGAAAAACACAAAGTATGACAGGTACTGTGTACAAGGATAATCAGGCTTCCAAAGAGGTACTCTTCAGTCTAACGATACTTTTATATCACAAAGTTTATTTTGTTCCCCAGGATTTAAACACCTTTTGATGCAAGATTTGCAGTAGATTGTTGTTGGGGGTTGAGAAAGTTTTCTTTCTGTGTGTGTATGTGCTCTTTTCTTCTCTCAAAGGAATTTTTTCCCCATGTTAAGGGGCGATTGCTGGGGTACTTAAGAAAAACAAAGAACCTAGCCAGCCACAAGGGAGGGGCCCAATTGTCCTTTTTTTTTTGGTCTTGGTGGCGTCTTCNCTGACACCACTACCTATAGATTTGAAACAAACTTTTACACAAAACATATGTCACTAAAACTGGCTGTAACCTGAAAAGTTAAAAGAAACTGTCAAATACTCAAAAAATTAGTTTCAAAGTTAAGACCTATCAACTTCTGAACTTCTCTTCTGATCAAAGGAAATTTTTTTCATTTAAGCTATATGCACTTAAAAATATAAATGTTCTACAAAACAAAATAAAAATAGTGTTCCATAGGTAAAATTACCGTCTCGTAGCATACTGCTCCTGCAAAGTGTCGGATAATAAAGCCTTCATCATCTCTGATATTTCTGTGAACAGCCAATTTAGACTTTCTAGGAATCTGGAATTAAGAAGTTGAATTACAAAGAAATATTACAATGGAGACAAAGAAATACTTTTTTCTTAGAACACCACCATGATCTGCCAGGAACACTTGGTGTTAAAAATCATATTTCCTATAAGTACAATTGTGATGATCATCATCATTCCTGTCCAAACCAGGATATTCCAAAAACCTAATTTCAAACTCTTTCAGACTCTTAAATACATTGCATTCAAAATACAAGTCACCAGGATTGCTAATACCAGCCAGTTGATTTTGGTTTTGCCTTTAATCAACGCTTTCTGTATCATTCATTTGACAGCTGATGAATAGCCTTGTTATATGAATAGCATTAGACAGAAGTTTAAGATATGGCTTTAGATAGTATCTCTTAATAGGAAAGAACCCAGCTGATTACACACCTACCACCAAAATGTTTAATTGCACAGCAATTCAGGTAAGCAGAAGTAAGCAGGAGTAAGTGGAAACTTAATGAAGGGTAAATGGATGATAAAGGATGGCCTCCTTTGCTTCCATTTTTTCAGTATTTTTAAAATTTCAACAGAAGTCATGTATATGAATTGAAACAATTTGCATTAATCTTCCACGCAGTGCTGTATGTTAAAAAATAAACAACAAAAACATTTTCCTCATACGATTCCTATTTTCATCTCTGAAGTGCTTGCTAGACATTAGACATGAGTCAAATGTTCTCCAAAGCAAGGAATTTTTGAAAAGAACAACGAAATAATTCATCTGATATGAAGCAATCTATATTAAAATATGTTTTTACTTCCTTTTCCTGCTTTACATGTTAACAAACTTCAAATGTAAGTGAAGAATATGGCTTTAGTTTCAGCAGGATATTAGAATTGCTTGAAGCCTTCAGTGAACTTTTCATCAAATTTAATAACCAAACTTGTCCTTAACAAAGAGGTACAGATCGTGCAGACTGGGTGGTATGAGATTTCTTACGAAAGGTTTTCATTAAATTGAAGTGTTACTATCAACTGTTCCAAGAACTGTTTCATTAAAACAAGACAGACAACAAAAATAAACCTACTGAGAGTCTGAAATGGTCCTTGTGTTTTTGATGCACAACTGAAGTAAAATGCTGGTCACTTGGTTGGGGAAGACGATTTTCTTCATCCAGAATATCCAGTACACCTACTAATTTTGCTTCAATCAAATCTATTAATTAAAAAAACCATATTTACAAAAATTGACTATACCAACTCATATCAGAACTATACAATACATATCTAAACGCTGCTGATCTGATTCTGTATAAAAGTACTTAGGGAAAGCCATTAAACAAAATACAAGAAGTCATGGCAAATTAATTCCGTATATCTTAATTGGTATGCATAGGATATCCATCAAATCTACAAGTTCTAACTCTAACTTGTGGAACATGGGAGAAAAAGATCAGGATGCAATTTTTTGATTTGAACTCTTGGTCTCAAGCTGAAATTAGTCATCCAAAAGGTGCCTAAGTCTTCCTACAGTATGATCGCAGGTCTTTATGCGATGACTGCTTCGATTGCTGAGGGAGTTTTTTAAGCTTTTCATCCACATTTCACTGCATGTCAAAATTAAAAGGTTAATATTTCCATTTGATAACATGATCCAGTGAGAAATAGAAATTTGTTTTAGGAAAGGCAGACCAGACTTAAGCCTACAGTGGTGGTTTCACAACTTTTAACAAGTGCATTGCATTGACCTCTCACACACATATACGGAAGCCCTTGAAAGCTGACACAGAAATTTATGCTCTTGAAAGTATTAGACACAAACTCACAGTTTTGCAACTTTTTTCCATTCTCTATGAAACTGTTATTGTAAGAGGAATTTTTACTACATACTTTTTTCCTGTGGAGAGGATGACACTGCTAATGCTTGTACCGCAGCAATGCCTATGAACTCTTAAGACTGTGAATTGAATACGGCTATATACAAAACCATATAATTACTAGTGCTACACATTTTGCCTCTTCTGCTTGGAGCTTTTTTCTCCATGACACTAACAAAAAGCTTTATAAGTCCAGAAGTACATACCTATACAGTCCTGATTATCTACATAACGAACTTCATTAACCCCCAGGCCTTCCTTCTGGTAAAGTTCTTGTTCCTTAAGTTAAAAAAAAGGTAATGGAAAAGAGAAAACACTACTCTTAATTATTTTTTTACTGACCAAAAATGAAATAATTTTTTTTTAATAAACATGAAGTTATTTTTAAAAATATAGCATGAAACAACACACATTTCAGAATTTCCTTACATAGCTTAATATATTCCAACTTTATCACCTGAATGATAAACCTGTTCAACTAAATATTCCCATTATGTATTAGCAATTATCCAATATCTGGATAACTCACTTTAATGAATGGTAAAAAAGAAGAAAAAATACTGTTGGTTTTCAAAAATCCATATTCTTTTCTGACACAACCAGATATCACACAGTATGGAAACAGTATGTCAACTGATTTTTTTTTATTCAAACATAATGGGCAATCTTATGAAAAGCAGTGCTACTTCAAGTATTCCTTCAGCAAAAACAAAAGAAATTCCTCAAATATAACATTAAATATATCATACCTCTTTTAGAATTCTTTCATTAAAAAATTGCTGCAGTTTTTCATTACAGTAGTTTATACAGAATTGTTCAAAACTGTTGTGTTCAAAGTACTCTGAAAGACAGAAGTTAAACTTTTATCATAAAACAGCGTTCCAAGAGTTTATTTTGAACAGCAAACAAGAGAAGCTTCACAGTGCTAATATTTGAAGATATGTTCAGATCCATAGACATTTCTTTCAGCAAAATGAAATCTTTTACAGATTTCCAAGTTATACACAAGGCATCTAAAAATACTGCAGCAGATGATATTTCTAAGACAAATGACAGACAGTTGGCAGCAAACCAAAGCAAGATGCTACCATACAGTGAAATTGCACTCATGCATCTATGTTACAAGAGGCTGGCACAGGACATCATAGCTCTAAAGACCTGAAAACCAAAGGCTGTTCCCCTGGACAACCTTAGCAGGACTAGAGCACACCACAAAACATGCCCTATTTTGAATTTCAGTGAGCCAAAGACGGCAAAATCTTTACAGGAACCATCAACACCAAAAAGAAAACCCTCCCATTCTTCATTACAGAATTTATCATTGAATCTTTGGGGGGAAAAAGTGACAACTAGAAATTATTTTAAGTATACTTACCAAAACCAGCTATATCCAGAACTCCAATGAAGAAAGAAGAAGTTTCAAATGGAAAACACTGGTTTACCCTTTTCACTACATGATCAAACAGATGACTATACACTGTTTTAGCCAGGGCATCACGAGCATTGTTTGCTTGTTCCACTTTCAAGGGTACCCTAAAAAAGCAAAACACAGATCTTATCTTTCAGAATTCCTTTCTGTGAAATGCTGAGATTAGACTGTAAACTTAAAAACAGCCTTTCCAATACTGTAAATTAGGACCTCAAAAAACCCCCCGATCTTTAGGCCAAGGCAGTAAACATTCTTGCCAAGTTAGACTATCTTACCTGTAAAAAAGAGTAATGTTTCATTACCATCAGTAGAAAGATTCAGATGCTTTCATAATTGTTTATTAGATAATTAGAAACTCTACTGACAATTTCCAGAGGAAGGTATTTAAAATATATACATCCCCATCCACAAAATATATTTCAACTATTTATTTATGACTTGTTTCATTAGAATAAAGCCTATAGTTTAGGTTTTGCTCTGACATTTTTTCCGCTCCTCACCCCACTGCACCAGTGAGGCAGCTGAGGGTGAACAAGAAGCTCAGAGGGGACACAGCCGGGGCAACTGACCCCAGCTGACCAAAGGGACATTCCATATCATATGGCATCATGCTCAGCAATAAAAGTTGGAAGAAAAGGGGATGATGTTAAGAGTTTGAAATTGTCTTCTTCCCAAGTAACCATTACACTTGATGAAGCCCTGCTATCCTGGGGAGCTGAGCACTGACCTTCCAGTGGGAAGTGGAAAATGAATTCCTGGTTTTGGTTTGCTTGCATGTGCAGTTTTTGCTTTACCTGTCAAACTGTCTTTATCTCAGCCCACAAGTTTTCTCACTTTACCCTTCCAATTTTCTTCCCCATCCCACTGGCAGGGAGTAAGTGAGTGGTTGTGTGGGGCTGAGTTGCCAGCTGGGGTTAAACCACAGCAACAGCTTACACATATTGCATCATTTCCTTCACTTTCCACAACTCATGAGCACTAAACTAATTTTTTTTTTATTACTTCCTCAGTGATACTTTTGATGCAGAATCACTAGAGTGGTGGAGATCACTTTCTACTTTGACTGGTAAGGCACAGAACTAGAGACTCCATTCCCAAAGGACACTGGCAGCTACATAATATTAGATAGTAATTAGCTTTAACACACAATCTTGTCTTCCACTAAGTATCTATCTTATCTTAAGGTAATGAGTACTGACAGAAATCTTAGCTTATAAATAGAAGGAAGGTACCTTTGCATTCTGTTCTGATACGTTTAAGAGATCAGAATACTAATTCCTACGTCAGCTGCAGACGTATTACATAATACATTAAAATCATTTATGTTTTTCACTTACTTTTTTAAACAACATGACAAATAGCTGTACTGCAAGAGCATGTATTTACAAAGTGGTCCTGGTTTTCAAAATAGCAAATTCTGCCATTAGTAAGTACAAATCTAAAGACTGCACAAACCCTTCTTGTTAAATTTCAGAGTATGCAGCAAACACACGTGGAGAGAAAATGTAGCTCTGTGTTGGGGGTTGAGAAGGNTCAAAGTTCAGAACCACAAAATAATGCTAAAAATGCACTGAGACAGTAGATACACAAGAACACAGAACTGATGTTCAGAACAAGTAACTTTCTTCTCACAAACTTGTTTTCCCTCAGCTCTTCCTTTTCTTTGGTCTGCACAAAGACAAATGAATCTCTTTCCTTCTCTCGTTTCTTGCCTGAACAGAAAAATATAAATTGTCCTTCCTCCCTTTCACCTTCTTCCACTCTCCTCCATGTCTCAGCTACTTGAATGGAATAGAGAAGAATTTTTCCAAATTCTAAGCACTTTGTTAAGGCTGCAAGAAAAACCCTCGTTGGTCTTCATGCCAATTTCTTCAGCAAGGTTTCCACTGATCTAGTCTGAGACCCAGGAGAAAGCACTGATGGGCTAGATTTAGCCTGTGGACAAGTCCATGCAGTTCCCAAATACATTCCACAAAAATTAACTGAAATATGTATAATTTGCCCACGATTGACAACAACTGAGGGAGAGAGAGCAGGTGAAGCAATATCCATCAGTTACTGTCACCCAGTATAGTTACTGGTTCATAAATACAGTAGCCTGGATGAAATAAGCCTACCTAGTTAAATACTCCACATAATTAAAGAATATAAACAGCACATTTGTGATTTGAGAAAAGCTAAAGTTCAAAAAAATGCAGAGAAGTATTTTTTGAAAAAGCTTTTCCAACAGAGGCTTCAGTAGCACCACTAAAAAAATGCATTTTGGTAGAAAATGTACTGCAGAAGAAGCTGGAAGATGTGAAACGATACAAGTTAACTTTTTCACCCTGTAAAATAATTTTGTTTGTGATGATGGAGTCCTCCTTGAAAGTCTTCTGGGAAAGGACGAAACTGAGCAAGAGAGTAGCACAGTAGCATATTTACAGTCTAGGAGAAGCACCAGATTTTGAATCCTAACACATTATTTCCCTCCGTAAACACACTTCACATGGATGGCAAAAACATCATCCAACAAGGTAATTATTATGGGGTTTGGGGAGACAAGGACAGATAGACGTAGTGCAGCTGTCAAGTCCCCCTGGCAGTTCACTGCACATGAGTGTTAAATAAAATTCAGAGAGACTGCATTTAGCATCACCCTCCTGCTGTTCCTTGTTGGCTCCACTGTGCCCAGCAGAACAAAGCCTTTGTTATACTCTGAGCATAGTGATTTCAGCCGAGCTATTTATTCACTGTGACCTATTACGACTCACATGATCTACTTGCACACAAAAGGTCTCTGAGACAGAGAGAAATGACTAGCTCTTTGGGTTGCTGGAACAAAATAAAACAATGTACTTGTCAAAACTCTTATACTGATAGCAGTCAAGTAGTTTCTAAACCACACTACCATAGAAAAAGTTGTGTATTTAACAAATATCTGAAATAGTCCAATCCACTTTCCTTGTACATGCAGTAAGCCACATGAGAAGATGATATTGGTATATTTATTCGAGTATGTTTGCTTTTAGATGCACAAGTTTAGAAAATGCTAGAAAAGAGGCTTAATGCATTAATCACTGAGATGTTGTAAAGAGTCTGCTGAACTCATTTTTGACACCCCCAAAATAAAACACTGGGAAAAAATAAGATCTGCTGGCACAAAAAAATTCGTTCGTTGTGTTTGCAGACTTTTGAAACTGCACACTCCTAATAACACCCCAGGCTTATCAGGATAAATAAGCTGATCAGAAAATCTTTACAGTTTTAATCCAAAGTAACAAAAACTAAGAAACCGTCCTTGACAGTGTCACTTGAGAAGTGATGACAGGGTGTGCCTAATAATGATGGTAGCTTGATACCACCAAACACTCTCAATAGGAAGCTATACAGACAAGCTTTATCTATGTGTTACATGTACAACAGCCCAAACTAATCTGTTCTCAGTGGCTGAATCAGCAGTTCACTGAGAGCATTTCCAGTGGGGTGCCATCTGAATCTGACATGGATACAATTTGTTCAAAGCCCTTTTGCTTCTATTTAACACTCACTTAAAAGGAATGTCAAATTATGGGTATTCTCAAAACTGGGCTAGTAATATTGAATTAAGAAAGCAGACCATCTTGATAACAAGATTAGCATACAAAATTATTTTCAAAAATTCATAATGTAAAAATCCACATGATATATCTCAGTAAAGGAGAGTGGGTGGTGGTAAGCTGAGGAGAATTAAAAAATACAAATGCAAGATGGAGAATAATCAGGTAAGCAGTAAGTCAACAGAGAAAGATCAGCAATTATTGTGCATCACAACCTGAATTAAGTAAAAAATGTTATTGACTTTCAAAACCTGCAATGCTCATATTGCCATGCGTTACTATGAGTACCATCTGTACTGTATAATATGTAATTTTCTACTCTAATGTTATCCACAATACTAATAAAGGTGGTCCTGGATGAATATACCAAGGATTTTGCTGTCAATTTAGACATGGTCTGGAAAAGAGCAAATAGTAAAAACTTGGTCAATATTTTTCACTGGAGACACTTTTTCCTGCAAGACCGTCATCTTCCTACACATAAAGGTTGTAATGAAAGGAAAAAATTACTTGTAACTCTCCATATCATCTGAGAAGGCAGCAAGATGATAATTACCCAAAGTCCCCAATTTCTAGTAACTGGTGGGGGAGAGAGAGGACGAATTTACACTGGGCAAGGAAAGAAGAATTTACTCTCCAGATACGGACTATTGAATACAGTATTAAGAGGTCTAGATCTTGAGCTTTTAACTGAAGGCAGAATAACACATCACCCTCCCACCAGTATTACTTACCATTTGTCACTGCATTAGAACTTTTTCCATAATAATAATAATTTCTGTAATAAATTTCCAAAGACAAAATATGCAAAGAACTTAAATAAACCACGTTAATACAGACAATTATGACTTTCATATACTAAACTTCTGGTGTAATGTGAATAAAATATTTCCAATTCACTAAAATCTGATTGTTTCCATAAGTCGATAAAAAGGACATGTGTATTCTTCCAAGGAGTGAACATTCATTAGATTCCTAACTACAAGATTGATACATTTAGCTGTACACTGAGAATTACTTTTAATGTGCTCAAAACAGCTTAGTTCAAGTTCAGTTTTTGATGTGGTGTTTCCTGGAATTCCAGAAAATACACAACATAGAAAACTAGATGTTAAAACACACAGTTCAGTTACAGACAACTTAGTTAGCATCCTTGACAGCTTGCATGCTAGGATCAATCTCAGCAAGAGAAAATTCGTGGTGGAAGCTAGAGGTTTTTCATAAATAAAAGGTAACTGTACTGTCATTTTCATAAAACTCAGTTTTGCAAGAGTAATAAATCTCGTAGTATTGAAATGTTATCACTGGTACCATGTTTATACATGTTCTTTGCCATTATTCCTTCTCCATGTGCATACAGAAAGAAATCACTATCCTGCTTCTGTGCCTAGGAAGTTAGCTTGATAATAGCTTCAGGAAAAAACCAACAACAAACAAAAAAACCCAACAAGCCAAACA
>VYZQ01049944.1:0-11479 GCA_013400655.1 Mystacornis crossleyi
AACCCAAACCCTAACCCTGACCCGAACCAGTCTCTAAGCCTAACCCTAAACTAAACCCTAACCCGTATCGTAATCATAACCCTTACCTTCACAAATACCTAATCCTTATCCTAACCTTAACCCTAACCCTAAACATAAGCGTAACCCTATGCCTAACCCTAATCCTAACCATAACCCTAAGCCAAACCCTATACCGGACCCTAACCGTAACCCTGACCTTAAACCTAACCCTAACCCTAACCCGAACAAACCCTAACCCTAACCCCAACCCCAACCCTCAACCAAATCCTGTGTTTCATGTGAATTTTAACCTGGGCATTAGGGAAGCTCCTCTCAGATGTAAAAGGTGAGTGCAGCCCCTGTGTACCTAGGTCATGGTATAGTTACAGTTACTTATCTGTTCTTGTGTTCTTCTCTACTTTAGTGGCACAATAAAAGGGAACTAAGTTGGATTTATCTCCTCTCAAAGGATGGCAGAAGAAATTTCATAGTGGATATTTTTCGCTGCATTTTCTAACAATGTTTGTGATGTGTTTTCTTTCATTTTGCATTTTGGAAGCAAAGTGCGGGAATTAAATGCTTCCCTCTCTTTTCATCAGACCATATTAAACAGGGAAAACAAAGGATTTGAGACGATGATCCAGAAAGAGCAAGAAATTGCATTTCTTTCCTTTCCCCACAGAGTGTCCCCATTTCGCTATTCGTTGCTCAACAGGCGACCACTTCTGAGTAGGCAGAAGTCCATTTTGCAGAGAAACCTACAAAGGTTTCTTAAACGTTTTTGTCCCTTTGTAAAATATATTATATTGCACTTAACATGGCAAACAGAAAGTTCCCTTTTACTTATCATAGAGGTTATATCTATCTTGGTGACTTAAAGGTCAAATGAGGTTTTTTTACTGCATATATATACACACTCTGGATTTCTTGCAAAAAATTTTGTTCATTGGTGTGTATATACAGATGTAAATATAATAATTAAACTTAAGTTCCTAGGTAATCAATATCATCTTTATAATTTAATTGTTTAGGTACTAATTAATTTTTGCATACTGGATATAGAATTTTGTAGTTTAAAACTATTGGGAAATTGTAGGTTTTAACACTTTATAAGTCATGTGTTGTTGGCATGAGTATCTGAGTGCACTGAAGCTGCTTTTTTTTCGGAGATACTTGAGCATGTACTTTTTTAGAGGTAAGCTGAAAAAATTAATGTGCACTCAAAAAAAAAGGAAGAAATCAGTTGTCTCACTAGGTTTCATAACTAAGAACTTGCTTTGAACTTTAAAAATTTTGTTCCAGTATAGCTATGGCACTAGAGTGCCCTTTGTACATCTGAGACATTTTTTTGATCAGTTCACTAATAACACGTCTTGCAAAGCTTAGAAAAATGTGTTTCATCAGCCAATGATTGGCAGTGTGATTAGACAAAGATCAGACTTGTGTCCTATGGAAGAAAACTAATGCAATGGACTACAGAAAAGAATCTCACATTCTTTCATGGATCAAGTCATAAACCAATGTATTTTGCACTTTTTTCCTACAAGCAGTTTTGTATTCATTCCAGACTGAAGCTGAAACATGAAAACACAGTTAATTAGATTTTGTTTTGCACTTTATAATATGTGGCTGAGTGGCTAGTGCAGAAGTTTAGCCAGTCCTAATTTTTTGCTGATTAAAAGCAGAAACGAACCAGACGCGGGCTGCTGAGGCCGGGTTTACACCCCCAGACCAGACGTAGCACTCAGCAGCGGGCAGAGCAGTTTGCACTGAAATGCCTTCAGTGACTTTTGCTCACACCGTCCCCGTTACAGCCCCTCAGAGCAGCAGGGCTGCTCTGTGCTCTGCATCCGGCAGACCCAGAAGGGGCCCGTTTAACACACTTTCTCAGAGTAGCACCAGCTGCACAACCAGCCAGGCTAAAAAGGCATGAAAAGCACATCTCAGTGTAACTTATACACATGCACGTGTTCGGTTTTACTGCCAACAAAGGGAGGTGTAGAGGAGGAGAACAACTGGGTCTGGAGGAGAGGTGTACCTCCAGCAGAACAACAAACCCAGATTTCAGTGTTGTTTCAGGCCTGACAGAAACTCCCTCCAGCCTTCATAAACAGTGGTGCTGTGAAACATGTCCAAGGTTGTAGAATTAGGACATTTGTATAACATGAAAACGGGCCTTTTAGAAAAATAAATTATTGGGTTTTTTCCTCATAGCAAGTGGGGGAATCAAATCTACTGATGCTGGAATACTGTTACACGTTAAGACCATTGCAGTCCAGATTTCCTTAAATGTGTCCCTTTTTTCCAGCTCAGCACTTTCTGTCCAGGTGGGACTGGCCACTCGACTTCTGTGTCCATATGCCAGGAAACCTGCCCAGGTGCTTCCAGCACTGTATCTTAGCACTGCCCTTCTGCAGGAGCCCCTGGTCTCCCAGGCCTGTGATGATTGCACAGGGGTTGATCTCTCTCTGTCTGTGTGTGAAATCTTCTGCAACGTGCCGGTAAATCAGAGCAAAGATCTGTGTGTATTTGAGAATTTCCTGTGTTTTCGAACATACATAGCTTAAATGAGAGAAAAAAATATCTGTATTTTACCCTGGTACTGAAAGTGGCAGAGTTACACAATTTAGCCCATTTCTGGCTTTTTTCCTGCTGATGTCATGCTTTCTTTTTTCTTTCCTGATTTTATTCCTCTGAGGTAGTATCTTGGCCCCCATAAAATCAAACAGAACACATCTTTCACTTTTTCCTTTTCTGACTTCTTTAAACATCAGTAAAGTTCTCTAAGGTGTTTCTATTTTTATCACTAGCACATTTGCATACATTCATATGTTGTCAAAATGGGCTTCTATGCTCTGCTACTCTCTACTCCTGAGATATTCAGTGGATACATGTAAAAAAATGCTATAAAAATCTGTTATGGTTCCAAGAGTTAGGCAGTGTTGAATCTTCAGATTCTATGACAACTATCAGTAAAAAAAATTTCCTTTGCCTTTTAGTATTTTGCACAGAAAGTCTCTTTTAGTAGCCTGCTTTTTAACCTGAATTCAGAAGGAAAAGAACTTAGAAGCTTTCAAACCAGATCCTCTATATTTAATAATTTCTGAGGTCT
This sequence comes from Mystacornis crossleyi, assembly GCA_013400655.1. Lineage (NCBI taxonomy): Eukaryota > Metazoa > Chordata > Aves > Passeriformes > Timaliidae > Mystacornis > Mystacornis crossleyi. The sequence continues at coordinate 3,113 of VYZQ01049944.1, forward strand.
GATGAGTCCCATGGTTGAAGTTACTGTTATCTCACCAAAGCCAGCCTTTCCACAGTCAGGATGAGTTATACTGAACAACAGTGTTTGCTCACAACTGAGTACTCCGGCAGGTAGGAAGAGCTTTCTGTGGTTGGTTACTGTTACAAAGAAGAAAATTATTTCAGAATGACAGAATCATTACATTTCAAAAGGACTCTGGAGGTCTTGACTTTGAGTCCGGCCTTTTGCACAAAGTAAGTTTAATGCTGAACTTGGGCCAGGCTGCTCTGGGTTTTTCCCAGCTGGAAGCTCACGTCAAATTATGGGTCTAATTTTTCTGTCACGCTCTTCTGTGAAGATCTGTGTTTCTCTTTCCTTGGTAACTTCCACTTAGGTGTTGGAAGGTTGCGAACGAGCTATCCCTAAGCCTTCTTAATTAATGCCAGCTTTTGAGAGGAAGAAATGTTGGAGTAATTTTAAGGACAACCAATGAGCAGTGAGGCTTATCAGGCAGTGAAGAGTGTGGCATAATGAGAACTTCTGCAGATTTTTGGGGAATATTCGGGATGCTGGTGTAGCAGGCACCTGAGCCCGTGAATTAGTTCCTTTCACACACCACATCAGCTATTTCCAGTGAGAATTTACAAGTGTAAAGTCAGTCCAACGAGATTGTCACAGACTGCTCACAAAAGACCTGAGCCAGTTAAAAGCTGAACTTGGATGAACAGCAAAACAGACATAGTTTTTTGCAACTAGAGCACTGGGTTAAAACTGAATTCCCAGCTCACATTTCTGATGCAGACAATCTCTGCGCAGGAACTTTTATAGGCTCGGTGACATCGATCTGCGTATCTACGTGCCATTACACGGCAGCCGTGCGCAGAGCTCGTGCACCCCTGGGAGAATCAGTTGGGCCTGCAGCAAGCCCTGTCCCAGAAAATGTGAATCTCTTCACAAATAAGGCACCTCTTCCTCCAAATACAGACAAGCCCACACCCACCTTGCTAATAACGGGCGCTGCTTCTCTCCACTAAGATTACACAAAATCAACCAAGCACATCCCGTGAGAATGCTGGCAGTGCACTGTACTTTGAGGTATTCTCATCTGGGATGGCTGCAAAGCAAGAGACCGTGGGCAAATCAAAACGATGTCCAGGGAAGGGCAGAAATCGACATAAATTGAATTACTTTCCCCACTTCACTTCTGCATTTTGCATGTCTAACTAAATAATAGTCATCCCAATATCTTAACCTTTACATGAATGTAACTTTTCCCTCTCAGAAATGTGCCAAATGCCACCTCCAAACTGAAATCAAACTGGGGGGCTGAGTTTTGTTTCCCATGGAAAAGGGCCAGAGTCGGTGTCCAGGCGACTAACATCCTGTGGTGACCATTGTGTGGCAGCACCGGTCTTGTTCAGAACATACAGCAAGATCTCTTATTCTCACTAAAAATCTAAATTTAATATAATGTACAGGTGGGGTTTTTACTCAAATTTATGAAATAACTTGATGTATTAAAAAAAAAAAGGTAAATGATACTGAATTTGGATTTTTATCATCTTTCATTCCAGGCGCATCCTGGCAAGGAAGTGCCCTCACATTGCACTGGGATGGACTGAAAGTGCTGCAAGGTTTCCGTGGCCTGCGCTGCTCTGGTGTCAGGGAATGCTCCCTGACGTTTGCATGCCAAGTGCTTTGCGTGGGAGAGAGCTGAGTTTGTACAGCACATAATGTGCTTCAGAACCAGTTTTGTGCCCTTACCCCGCCTTCTGGGCCTCTGCTTCCTTGCTATTACACCCTCAGGGTCCTTAATGAATGGCAAGTTCACTCTGTAGTTCTTCTGGCAACAAACCCAAAGGCATAACCGAGTTTAAAATAATGCACACTGGGCCTTCTCCAGGATGTGAGACATTCGACAGGTGCTGATAAAACACTCAGTATTAGGCTTGATGGGGCTATCCAGGTACAAAATTTATTTCTCTTGACCTTAAGGGGAAAAAGAAAAAGCTCCAGCAAAGTCTGTTTGTAAGAATGGTTTTTCATGTTGATCTTACAGCTGTGGAAATCACCGCAGAGCTGAGTGATGAGGGAACACGTCTAATGTCAGCTAGAAATGTTAGAAAGAGACTACATAAACAAGAACTGGTGGAAATAGAAACAATTCCAGTGGAATTTAGATAGAACATTGCTTTTTCTACAAAGCTGCTGGAATACAGGATCTCTTCCATTTGCAAAGGCAAGATTTATGGAGTATTTTCCAGAAAGGACAAACTGCTTGCACAGCAGTAAAATGGTTATTCTGCCACCCATGCAAAAAAAAAAATGTCCATATTATCTGAATTTACTGAATGCTGAATTAGGTTGTTGGGGGGGGGGGGGATGTGGAAAAAAAAAAAAGGAAAAAAAAAAGCATCAACTCTGTTCTGAGGAGCTGCTGCCCCTTGCCATTCAGAAACCCATCAGGTAACACACTTGCAGTCCAGCCTTCTTAACCACCTCTTTGTTTATGGACACCTTTGGACACCTCTTCATGTTTTACCTGTAGGGATGACAAAAAATATTCTGTAAAAACTTGCCAAATCTGTAGTGATTGCTCTCTCCCTTCCAGAGAGGGTGCTGCATATGCTGGCCTGCATGAGACATCCTAAAGAAACCTGCAACTTAGTATTTCTGAAAATTAAAGTTTCTTCAAAGAAAAGCAGATTTTTAGAGAGGTTTCAAGATAGGTACCCAAATACAAATGCTCCAAATTCATTAATCCCTGCTGAAAAGATAAACTTTGTTCTTTCAGCTGTGAAAAAACCCAACCATTAAGTAGAAGACACTCAATATTTTTTACATTAGATGCTTATAAAAATAGTGTATTAGAAAATAAGGTAGATTTGAACAAACTATGCAGAAAGTCTGTTTTCAGTGCCATGCTGTGCTAGTGGCATGTCAAGTCCTGTGAATTCCTAAGCCTACTGTATCACTTTGCCGTTCTTCTTTTAAACGTCATGTGGAATTTAATACATTTACCATCAACAGGTATCTAATTATATCTCTGTGTCTCCTTATCAGCACCCACTGCCACTGTAGACATCCTCAAGTAGCCCTTCACTGGCTGCACTTTCCAGACTCCCTCTCTTCGAGCAGATCTCTCTCCAAAAATACCCTTTACTCTTTCTGCCTCCCACTGTAAGGTGAATGCTTTTATTCTCCATTCCCTTGAACACCTGGAAAGTCAATTTAACTCACTGTTTTCCTTCAAATTAACGAATTCAAATTAATGTTGTCCTTCACACTGCTGTTCCATTCCTGCTTTGGTGCCAAACCCCTGGAGTGACAGACACGCCTATTTTCTCTGTGTTATTTATTTTCTCTGTGTTATTTATTTTCTCTGTGTTATTTATTTTCTCTGTGTTATTTATTTTCTCTGTGTTATTTATTTTCTCTGTGTTATTTATTTTCTCTGTGTTATTTATTTTCTCTGTGTTATTTATTTTCTCTGTGTTATTTATTTTCTCTGTGTTATTTATTTTCTCTGTGTTATTTATTTTCTCTGTGTTATTTATTTTCTCTGTGTTATTTATTTTCTCTGTGTTATTCTCTCCAATCACTCATGCAGTAAAACACCTGTCAGATTCCTTAGCAAAAATCCAAGTGCTAACTGTCAAATCCCAAATCATCCTCTGAGGTTCTTGGTGTATCCCAGATGGTAATGAGTGACATTTTACTGAGCATGCAACACCTTGAAGTTGTAATCCCCAAATTCAAAAGGTCATTTTCCTATGTTTTTGTGAAGCACTGCATACAGAAGAAGAAATGGCTGCTGAATAGCAGCTGTGTTAAATAGCAGCCCAAGCTATTTCTACATGTTGGAAGTCAGAATCCTGCTTGGAAGAGCCCAATCCTTTAATTCATCTCCACTTGGAGAAACTGAAGACAAATAATCGAGCTTGTCTGTATTAATAATAATATTTTTGAAATATTAACCTCCATAGCTGTGAGCTGGGCAGACATTAATTAGAAAAGAGAAAAAAGCAAAGTAGGATTTAGTAATTTCACCTGACTTTGATTTCCATGCTTTAGTTAATCATCTGTGAAATGGGGTACTGTATTTACCTGTTCTGCAGAGATCTAACAATGATAAATCAGTTGAAGAGACATCGATCAATCTCAAAGAAAAGCCCCAAATTCAGGAATAAGTTTTAGAAAGAAGATCCTTTGCACAAATACTTATATCCTCTTTTTCAAAATATTTTTTTCTACGGAGAAGTCAAAGCTAAACTGCTTTCTGGAAAGCTTTGGGGGAAAAAATCCAGTTAGCGTTTTATCTTTCATACAAGTCTCACATTTTCCTTCTCATTGTGAAGAAAATGTGTGTCATCTGAACTGGCCTGCACACACACATCGTTCATTACACAAGAACCACGAAAAATTAGCCTCGCATTTTGTACATTTAGATCCTATACTCCCTGTCTGTGGAAAATGAGATTTAAATTTTTTCTTTAAATGTGGAGAAGAAAGCAAGCTTAGAACTCTAATCTGCTTTGTAAAACCTTTGGCTGTACAGGTGGGGACTGAGCGATAAATGACACTTCCTCAGCAGTGACCTGTTGTTCTACCACAGCGGCCGCAACTGCAGCGTCAACATTCACCTCTGTTGATGTAACATTTAAACCTTTGCACTAATGCGGGTCCCCCCTCAGCCACCAAGCACTGAAAAATCCAACTTGTATAAGCAAAACTACCATTGGACAAAAGGCTTTATACAGAGTTACGAATTCTTAAAAGAAATCTTTCTGCTAGAGTCACGCTCAGCTGCATCTACTGATCTTCTGTGAGCTACAGAATCTCCTTCCCAGCTTTGAAACATAAATATGTGCACATGTGGGCTACGGTTGTGTGTGCTCTCAAAATTATGTCTGTATGAGCTACAGGAAGATTTGTGAATTTGGGGTATGAGGCTACAAGGCAGTTGTACTCGTAACCATTAACAGTTTTTCCTTCTGTTAAACTGTGTTTGCACTTGAATGTACTTCCAGCAATATATTGTAGCAGCGAGTTCCTAAGTTTAATCATGCTTGAAAACACTTCCCATTGCTTTGAATTTTCTGCCCGATAATTTAATTTGGTGTGCAATAAATCTGGGGTCAGGGGAACTTGTGAATAACCACTCTCTACTCCCTTTTTTTCCAAGCACTCCATGATGTTCCAGAGATCTGCCATAACCTTGTCTCCAGCCATTTCTTTCCTGTCTGAAGAGCCTCATTCTGTTTAATTGGTTCTCATGTGGAAGTCATGTCACACCTCTACCATATCTCTCCTCTTTTTCTCAAACTTCACTACTTCTGAAACCACCCTGGGTGAAAGGGAAGGGCAGAACCTGATAAAGCACTTGAAAAATATTTATATTCTTCCATAACATATTTTCTTCTTTAGTTTCCTCTTCATTCTTAGGGTCTTTCTTGCCTTTCTGACAGCTCCGGAACAGTCCCAGAACTCTCCCCAAATGACTCCAAGAGCTCCTTCCTGAGTGGTAATTTAGAGTATAGCAGAGCATGCTGCCAGCCTAATAATGATTATATAAATCTCAATTAAAAGGTAATTACCAGTACTAAATGGCAAACGTGCCTTTCTGGTCCAGTTTGACTTGGAAGGAAGTGAAGGGATTTAAGATCACCTAGTTTTGTAGAGCACTGCATTGCAGAGCCAATGGATAAATACTCCGTCAGGTCTACCAAGCGGTCAGAGGCAAAAGGAAGTTTACAACCAGAAGCTGCAGAACTGGAAAATCTGGGAAAAATCCAGAGCTCTGTGTGTTTCTACTCTGCTGCCAGCCTGTATCTGTGAGACTTGCTGACAAACTCTCCTTTGTCCCAGTCTATGGGCTGGTCCCCACATGTAAAAGGGTGAAAAAGCCACTGACCACACACAGCAGGACTGGTTCTCTCCTCCAGTTTATCAGGCTAATTCTGTGTAAGGCTACTTTCACGCCTCTGTTACACACACACGCAGTTTGTCTGGACTGGGAACACAGACAGAAAACAGAACCACTTTGAAGAGCTTTACCCTGCAAGCCAGAGCATAAACTGTTCACTGTTCTTACCCACCACTCATGAATAATTTAAATACACGTTATGTCAACATTATTATATTTCCTAAAAAAATATTGAAAACCTAAATTACTGTTTACTTTTAGTAGTATAAAAGTTCAGAAGCAAGACATCTTTTACAAAATACCCATCACTGTCATACATAATTGATAGAGTAAAATCAGTGACTAAATATCACTTAATAGCTGGCTTTGTTCCGTAATGATAACGTCTATGGAATTCCTGTTGAGTTCAGTGGGATAACCCTCCAAGGGAAGGCTGTGGGAATATGCATACATCTATTACTAAATGTCTTTAATTTGCATACTTATTAGCCAAAAGAGAAAAAGGGGAAAAAAACCACGGATTTGGCTGGGATGTCAGTATTTTCTCCTGATTCTGCAAGCTGCAATGAGAGAGGAGGATGCTGTGCTGCTGGTTTGACTGTACCACTGCCTGCCGACTGCACAGGGATAAAGTCAATCCAGGATTTGTTTGTGGTGCATGGCACAGAATTAATAACATTCCACGGAAATGGCTATGTCTTGAAAAAAGAGAAACAACAACGTACAAAGGACAAAAGATCCCCAGCACCTCGCTCCTTCCATTTGGATTCCAGCAGCTCAATACGGAATGGGTCCAACTGGTGGATTTGAGAGCCAAAGCTTCCAAAAGCCAGTGTGTGGCACAGAGCTGTTGGAAAAGGTGTTCACTGGGCAGAAGAGAAACCAACATGTTACATTCTAGTCAGGGAAAAAGCCCAGCTGGCACCGTGTGGGCTCAAACAGACACATCCAATTATTTCTGTAGCAGGAGCTTTTAATTGTCCCAGTTGATTCTAGACACCTCTCAAGGGTTTTCTAGTATTGATACATAACTCTGTGTCCTCAAAGCATATTTCTGGAGGTGAAATTTCCAATGGGCTTATCTTGATGATGTCCCCAGTGCTTCCAAACTTAGGAGAATTCTGGCATTTATCCCATTTTGGTGTGGATTCCTGGGGGTTTGGATTCTGCAAGAGCTTCTAAGTTTTGCATTTAAGTAAAAACAGCATGCTAGTTTAATGTGTTGAACCCATATCTTTCCAAACCAAGATTATCTTCAGCATTCAGCTTGTTCTGTGAGCAAATGTAAATATATGAAGACACATTTGCTGAGCAATTGGGTTAATGAACTCAGAACAGACCGGACAGCGTGCATTAGTGACTAATCTAAACTACAGAGAAATAAACGTGGTACAAGCACTGCCTGCTCCCTCTCTCTTTCACAGGCCCACTTTTACCTTGGCTGATTAAATTCTGATTTTGACAGCCTTTCCTTAAAATGAGCCCAATCCTGAAAACCAGACCACATAAAATATTTGGTGCAGTTCAGAACTCGCTGAGTGAACGTCAGCGAGGCAAACGGCACGTGACCGTGCTTCTGCATGTGTGCACATACAAGGCGTTCATTAAGATTCAATCATTTAGGGTTAAAATTTAACAGCTGCTATCAGTAAAGACAGACTACATCATCACAAACCCCTGAAATTCTCAGAATACAATTTCAGCAGCTGAACAGCAGCTCTGGGCATACCTGTTAAGGGTCTGTGTCGCTGTGAGTTTCACTCAGGTCCTATCATGTAGGGCAGGAACATATCTTTTTGCTCCAGGGTGGCTTGGAATCCAGACACTGGCATAAACAGTAATAAATGACTGTAAAGTCAGCTTTTTTCTCCTTTTTTCCTGACTTCCTCATGTGGCTGTCTCCTGTGGGAAAGAAAAGACTGAAGTTAAAAAAGTAGCATGGGAAACAAAGGTGAAGCCAATAAAATTGTTTATTGTGTTCATCACACTTCCTCCTCTTCTTAGCTTTTAAAAGAATACTTAGATGCATTTCTATATTGTTAATGACTGTACTTACTTGCATTTATTATTATTGAAAGTTGGATGGTTCTATGTTTACCAGGATATATAATTTTCATTTATTTCTAATATGCTTACAGTACTTTATAAATTATAAATACAGTATTATTTGTATTCACACATTTATACTACTGCTTATTATTAGCAATTAAGCATTTATGTGAAATCAGATTTGGAGGCAAACGAAATCATGTGACTGATTTGTTGGAGAAAAGATGCCGACACACTGCTGGTATTCCATTCCACTTGTTTTCTGTTGGAATAATGCCACTGGAAGTGGCAGAATTATATACACGAGGCCACGGTTTCAAGATGTGCCTCAAATTCTGTTCAGTTTTCCCTAGGTTACCATAGTGTGGGCACAGAAAATAATAAAGATTAAGTTGAAAAGATTCACTTCAATG